>APFE030916389.1:19588-55906 GCA_000404065.3 Pinus taeda
GTAAATATCCCCTCCCCCTGGTTGAAATATAACCATAAATACTTCACTGGGAATTACTAAGTCACCTAGACTTTAGTAAGAACCCTCCCTCTGCAAAAATTTCCACTCCCAAGTGTATGGACCCCTTCCAAACACTAAGGGAACCCTTTCCAAATGCTAAATAACCTCCCCGTGCATTCTTCTGTGAAAAATATTAAGGTTTGTTTGATAAGTTTTCACCGCGCAAACACATTTACCCATTTTCTAAAGTTAAAAACCCACCACACCATGAAAAATTAAGCCTTTAATGCGCGCGCGCCTTTGCTAAACCCCGCACATCTCCCTTTCCCGTCCACCGTCAGATCGCCTCCCCCAGATCCGACAGTCCTTAATCGCATCGCGCGCCCGATTACGGTGGTAGGTTACCACCCGATGTCCGACGGTTTTACTGTCATACACCGGGACAGGTGGCGGCCTCCCATTGCATCGGGCCGCCCCTAACAGAAACCACCTCCTTACCAAAGGCGGTCCGACGCACAGGGAAAACCGCCCTCCCCTCACATAACAGGAGCGCCACCTCATCCTGCCAGATCGCCTCCACGTCACCTCACCCTGCCTGCGCCCTGCCACGTATCCCTGCCATGTCACCCCGTCGTACTGCCACGTCACCTTGATGACGTCAGCATGCTGACATCACATCCATACCAAAGGACCCTATCACTGACATCAGCATGCTGACATCATCCGTCGTACTGCTGATGTCAACAGCCCAAAAATCGAAAATTCGCACACGAGGAAAAATCGTGCTTCGGAGCTCCTGAATGAGAAACGGAGGCAGTTTTCGATGGGCGATTAGCACGAAGCACTAATCGTGCATCGCTATGGGAAATATGCCATATTGGGGAATATTTAGGGAATCTTTTGATTCCATGGCCTGATTTGCACCGAAAAAGCCCGAAATTGCCCGATTTTGCCAAATTAAACCGATTTGAAGACAGGAAGAGACCAGAGACAGAGATTAAAGAGTATCAGATCAAATTCACAGAAAGAAAACACATCAAAGAGTATCAGAAAGCGGTGGAGACCATCAATGTAGTGGCAAAGAGTATCAGCAAAGATCTTAACAGCGGCCCAAAGCAAGAGAAAGTTTAATACCTTCCAGCAAAGTCAAAGAAAGAGGGCAAGGCCACTCAAAACTCTCAAATCATGGCTATTGCACATTTAACTCGCACCAGAACAGAACTGCAGATCCCAAAGCACAGTTATTCCAGCAGTACTGCATCGAGGCTCCAAGGGTCACATTGCACTCTGTTTAATCCAGCTACCTCTGACATAGTTCAATAGATATTTACCTGCATTTAATTTTGGCACAATTTTAGGTTTAGAAAGATCTTTTTGCAGACATGTTTTAGGTCAATTGTAATAAATAAGTTTGAGATATTTTCACTATAAAGATATCCCTGAATACTGTATTACGGGTTGGTTGGTTGGTTGATTAGTCAACAAGATATCTCTAGTTGATTTTGCTCAGGGAGAGACTCGCACTGTAATATCTGATAAGTTTCTATAATCAAAGACTGCTTATGAGCCTTGGAGAATGGATTGTTCACTGTGTTCACTATTTGAAGAGTGATTATGGAATTCTCGTGATGTGCATAACTTAATAAGTGCTTCTTACCTCTGTTTTCATTCATGAATTACGATCTTAAACAGCTGAAAGAAAGATTAGCTTAGAATTTGTTTAAATACACTCTATGCTCAATTTCTGTTGTTTCTTTATGTTTTCCTCTGTTTAAGCATAAATATGAATTCCACATGGCTCCTGTTTGCCTTAAACCAAGACAGTTATCCAGGGATTCTTCATTGCCCCTAGATAGAGATCATTGTTTCCTCTGTTAAGTTAAACGAGAGATTCTTAAGTGCCTCTCATTCCGTACATATCATTCATCCTTTTAGTCTGAAGATTGTGTTATGAGTAGCTATCCTACTTCATTATTTCTCTTATGACCAGAAATTACGCACTGATAATCCTAACCCATGACTCCATGCCCAATGGTTTCAAACTTATCACTTCATAAATTGCCTCTCTGCCTGAAAGCATTTTCCTTCCATCCAAACACAAACAAAAACCCCTGAGCCAAAAGCTAGCCTAAAAGCATCAACAAAGTTGAATCATTAAGAGAGAGCCCTCTCTGATTGCAGGTGGGCTAGAACCTGCAATCCAAAGATTGGTTTGTGGTTACCTCGTCCATATCCCTACAGGAGCCTAGGGACAACCTGAGTGATAACAGAAAGGTCAAGTTTTAGAAACTATAAAGTTATCTTGCGCTAGGAGGTAAATCTTCTAATTGAAATCTCCAGTAAAGTATAAGAAACCTAGAAGAAAACACCTTCAATGATTAATTTTCATGCATAGATAAACTATTAATTTCTAAACATAATGAATAATAATTATAATATTCATGAGCATTCAAAAATGTTTCAGAAAATTGGTTCCACAAATGAATAAATTTAGGTCTAAATTCTTTGAACCAATTTCTGATTCTCCCATGGAAAGTAAGAGCGAACAACCTACATAACGCATCATCAGTAAAGTATCCAAAATATTACATTTAAAGTAAAATGAAGAAATATAATCATCTTCGCCATTAAATATAGCTTTAACAAGTGTTTTATTTTCCTTTTGGAAATGATCCTAGTAGGGCACACACTAAAAGCATGCTCCGAAATAGAAGTTGGGAAAGGAGCCATAATGAATTAAAATGTCCAAAAACTTTAGGAATGTGCGAGGATAGCTAATCAATCGAGCTTTTGTTACAATGACACAAAAAGAAAGAAAAATACATCTAGAATTGTTAGAGGATGAGGGTTTAATGATCTAATGAATTGATTTTACCTCATTCCCTCATTCTAGCGCCATTTTATTGACGTTGGTTTTATGCACCCTAATCAACAAGAAGGAAGTGACCTAGGTCAAGGAACTTCACACAACCCAAGTCATTTGGAGTAGTCACCCCTGACGGGTTTATAGACTCTTTTAGAATTTCACATCTTCCTCTCACGAAATGGAGAAGACAAGAGAATAATAAAAATATCCTATATAAATGCAATAATATATAAACAATGAAACAATTACTAGTTAATCTAAGTAAAAACTACAAGCTACAACCAATGTACATTATATAAGAATAATAACATGGCCAAAAACTCATGTAAGTGGAAAGATCTATCAATACATATTTTGATTTATATAAAGAATGAAGAATAATAAGGATTCTGATTAAAGATGCAATAACTAGGTTTAAATGATAATGATTCCTGATGCTAAAATGAAGATGAAAAACCACAACAATGGAAGCTTTCGACTTCTAAAAAAAAAAATCAGATCAAACTACATTCATTCATATATTGATACATAAAGAAATGTCATGATATGCAAATACGATTAGTTTATCTTACAATAAGGGGAGCTGCAATGACCTCTAAAGTTTGAAAGATACTTCACTACTCTATTCATGAATAAAATAAATCAATAAATCACGAAGCGAAATAATACATTATAAATAATTACAATTAAATTGTCAACTCAATTCAAAGAGAACAACATCCTTCACAATGAAAATCTCGAAATCAAATCACGAAGACTCAAATTGCAGTAATGCCAAAGATCAATATCTTTATTAGAATTCAAATTACTAAAGAATGATATAATTTATATAAACCACAAGTTAACAATATTTAAATGAAATGCAGGATATTCTACTATACGTCCATAGAATGAAATCACTGAACAAAAATAGACATCCTTCATGAAAAGTTCAGAGATAAAACTATAAAAAAGATTCAAGAAGAGAACATTAAAACGTTCACAGAAACAAAACTATGAGCTTATATTAATAGAGTAAAATAAAAACAAATGATTGCTTAAAAATAGTCTTCATGATCATGCATATACAACATTTCCCTTCCTCCTTACAAGTGCACCCCCTACACTAAAGATCGGTCCCCCATATATGATAAATAATGCATAATATTTACATAAATATACTTATATAATATATATGATTATATCAACATATTTATAAAGGGACAAGGGTTATAAGTATGCCACATGAAGATCTTCTCAATCTAATGTCTTCAAATATCTTGAAGGAGAGAGTCATCAAAGTGAAGTACCAAAATGACAAATATAGTCAAATCTCAAGATAACGAGTGGAATGTGCCAAAGTTTGGAAATCGTGAATAAACTCAGCAAATAAAATCATCGGAATGGATCAAAGTCAAGGGAGGTTTGTATGATCATAAGAGATGTGAATGCAACCATCAAACACCCAAATCCAAATAGATAATGGAAAATTTGACAAAGAGAAATCCATGAAAGGGATAAGACCAAAGATCTAAATAAGAGACGCGATCAAATCCTGGTGAGCCGAGATGCTAGAATTCTAGAAAACGAGGATAAATGAGGCAATCACTAGTGGGGTTGACCTAAATATTGGCCACACTTGTTAATGCTATGCAAGCTCCCTCATCAGTATAAAAGGAAATGTTTTTAGGATCATCTCATATTAACCAAAATGTGAGGAATTATGTGTCAAGTTTGAGTGTCTTTTATGAGCAATTTTATGAGGTTAATTCGTTGTTTAAAACACATATACAACAAGTAAAATGTAGAGAAGTAAAACACATCAAACTCATAAACACAAAGTTGATAAAGGAGTTCACCTCTCCTGGGCTACATCTCCTTGGACCTACTTCAATGGTTAGGCCCTCTTTGGATGAATGGTTAATTCTCTTATTACATGCACCTATAGTGATACAATGGCTTTGAAACCTGCTCCATTGGATTCAGAAAACCCAAATGCCCCAAAAATGACTTTCCAATCTCTGCAATTGGACTTCAGCTAATCTAGGCTTGACCTCCTCTATTGGTGGCTCTAGGCTTCCTTAAACTTCAACGTAGTGAAATCACATACAAAAGTGCCTTTCTCCCTATGCAACATATTCCATTGTGTTCAAAGTATCCAAATCATCTAGGAATGACTCTTTTGGAGCCAAAATTGGTCGAAATGTGAAGAATTTATGGTCTCTTCAATTTTTCCTAGGAAAACTCCACCAAATTTGGAGAAACTCTAGTTAACCCCGCCAAAAATGGAGGAATTGCCGAATTTATTGGACATGAAAAACTTCTGCCAAGTTAATCCTACCTTAATTAATGGATAAGAAAGGATTAATTAATGTTAAACTTCAATTAATAGATTAATCGCATGTTAGTGTAAAATGTCGGCTTAAGGTTTCGAGTTATGGTCACATGTGGAGGTTAAGTTAGCAGTTACCTCCCCAACTGCCAACAACTATCACATTAAATAGAATCTTTGCCCACCATATGTTCAGTAACATGGTTGCGATATAGTGTTAATGCTTGGTGCTTGTGTGTGTGAGGTCACGAGTTTGATTCCCTGGCCTACCAAAACAATTTTACCTGACCTTTGAGAGGGCACGTGGCAGCCTTCGGCTTGCCACGTGTCAGCCTCTCATTAGTCCACCTAAATACCTTTGATCAATACGATGTTGACACTTTGCATGACCCAATTGAGCCACCCATGGGAATATTATTTTTCTAACTGGGCTATAAGGATGCCTAGTCAGCATCCCAATCAACTTGTACCCAAAATTTGCATGTTTGATAAAACAGGCATTAGGCTATAATTTTCTCATACGAACTCTGTTTTGAGTGAAACAAGTTGTGTTGGGATCGTATTGCTGAGATGGAGGTGGTTCTTCAGTTTTTGAGTGATTCTGAGCACTTTTATATTTGAGCAAATTTTTGCCCTTAATCCATATTCTGATCACTCCTTCCCACTGACATGATTTTGGACCCACAAAATATGGTTATCTGATGAGAGCTAAATACTCTTATCCTTCCCAAGTTCTATCAATTGTACTACGTGGAAAAATCTCCATGAAAACCACTTGGGTTCACTAACATGCCTTGCCTTGCAAATGGCTTGGCACTTCAACCAATGTTCTCCTTTTGTTGCTGACCCAATCCAACACCTGTTGGCTACTTGTTGATTAAACACCCTATTGTACCAAAGTGATCCCTCGGTTCTTGGAAATTTTACTGATGACCTTCCCACTGAGAATCATGTTCCTCCTTTGCAACACATGCATTCAATGCAAGCTTCTACTTGGAAACCACTTTTCCAAGTTAAGCCCAGCTAAGTGAAGTACAACAATGAGTTCCAATATTAATAATAACAAGAAAATAAATGACCATTCTTTTACCTCCACTTTTCCAAATTCGACATCTAGAAGAATGCATTCACCATCCTTTTCACTTCTTGGTGTCAAGACATCAAATCGCATTGTAGACCATTTGATATTTTATAAGGGCTGCAATTTTTTTGGCATTTTTGTCCACTTTCGCTTCTTGATTCCACATCCTCCAGAATTAACATGTTGTTCATGTCATGATTTGATAATGAAGGCTAATCATGAGCCTCTTGTTCAAGCCTGGAACTTCCAAAATCCTGTGACATCTTGTCACAAGAAACACCATTAACTTTGAAAAACATCATGCAAGAATATAACTCAACGACCTCTTCCTTTTGATTCTTCAAAGCAACAAATGTCACATCATGTGAGAATCACCATGTACTCTTACATATTGGCGATAAACCATCGACTAAACACAAGTCAATAAAACATGATTCTTCAAACAATTGACTTTCATGTCGAGCAAAAGTATGTACAACAACTTGATGATTTACAACAAGAATTCCACATTCCCATCAGAAACAGTTTGTCACATCTCCCTTATATCTTTGGAGACAAAATAAACGCTTCCAGGTCGACATAACATACATGTAACAATCAATTGACCACACAACTTGGCACTCATGCATGTGCAAATGATCAACATTCTCAAGTTGACAACATACATGTTAACAAAGCAATCAACCAACACAAGTTAATCATTGATGCATGTTCAAGCACAATGAAACTATTAAAAATTCCACTATTCACACTGACAAACTCTCATGCATGTATAGGAATTCTCAATTCTCTCACAAGTACAATAAAAAGTACAAGAATCCCATTGGTATGTACCAATAGTTAAAGAGCTGAAATGACCAAATTTGCTGCAATAAAGTGAGTCAACATACTCCACGTTTGAACACCTTCCTGGCGTAAACATGCAAGTTCAAGAATGCAACATGCATGAAAATTTGTAGTTGCAAATTTCCATCTTTGCTACATCTAAGTGAGTCAACATAACTCTACTTTTCCAACATCTTGGTTCATGCAATATGCAACATCATTTTATGAGAAAATAATGCATCCAAATAAAAAGGAAATTCATCAATAAGGAAATATTTGCATCAATTATCAAAAGAAATGCAAGGCCTTAACTAGTTAAGAAATCTAACCATCTCTTTCCAAACCATTTCAATGGCACTTCTTCCAACTGCACTTCATCATGTGTATCATCCTGGCCCACATCAATTATGAAATCCTCTTTTCCATTCTTGCCAAAATCTCTCTCCACCTTCTTCAAATATCGTGGATTACTTGTAGGATGAAAAGTCCAACACTTGTCTACAAAATGACCCTACTTATGGAAATGAATGCAAAATAATTGCATATTCTTTCCAACATGGTTTCCATTATCAAATGGACCTTTGGCTTTTTGTCTCTTTTGTTTTGAAAGTTTCCTGTGTATGGTTATCCTCTTCCAACACCTTGAAATAGTATGGTTATTCAAACCACAAAAGGAACATGTAAATTTTCCCCAAGTCTTATTTGAAAATTTACCATGTTTATCATAATTAAAAGAAACTTGATTAAAGGAATATTTATACCTTGCACATTCACCATTGTTTCCTTCTTGAGGACATGAATTTGATGAAGTAGTGGCTCTCCTCGGAATACCAACAATGGTTTCAATGACCTTAGAGATTTCGAAATCCTCTTGTTTTCCATTTCCACTAGTTGCATGCTTATGAGCATCTTCTTGCAAAGTGGGTATAAAACTTTTTCATTCCTCATGAACACAAACTTTACAAGCTTGAGGCAATGAACACGTAATGAAATTCCTTCTGGGAACACCTTCATGTGCCTCCTTTTCTTTGGAGCATTCTCCATCATGTTTTCCATAACCAAGACCCAAATACCTAGGCCTTTCCTCGACAACAATTGGCTCAACTATGCCTTGTGCATGTTTGCCTAACCCTTTACCTTCATAGCCCATATTCATCAATAATTTTGACCCTGTTCCTCTAGTGTGTCTTTCAAAAGCACCAAATAATTCATTTTGAGAGGATATTGAAGATAAATTTGAATTTCATACCTCATTTTCATGCACATACTTGGCTAGGGTTTCCTTGGCATCATGGAGTTGAATCTCCATCCCATGCATATTTTCAAGAAGCTCTTGCTTATCCTCCTCTATGGCCATCAACTTCTCTTGAAGTATAGTGTTCTCCTTCCTATCTTCATACATATCTTGTATCATATCTCTCATGATGATAAGATCTTGAAACATCTCTAAATCAAAGAGTCGTTCTAAAGAAGATGGATTAGAAACATCACTTGTTGAAGCTGCCATCACACTTGCAATGCAACAAAAAGCTTCACAAAGCTTCAAAAAGTTTCTCAACAAAGAATCATCTCAAACCATCTCCTTTCTTCAGCTTACATGCATAAACATGCACACAATTAAATTATCCTTGCACAAATACAAAAACAATAGCTAATTTTCTAGCTAACCTTGGAAAACCATCTCAGGGTTAAAATGAGCTAACAGTGCTCAGATACTAACCTGATCTGAAATGTTGGGAAAACTTGTTAATGCTATGCAAGCTCCCTCATCAGTATAAAAAAAATGTTTTTAGTATTGTCTCATATTAACCAAAATGTGAGGAATTATGTGTCAAGTGTTGAAATTTCCAAGTCTAACCAGAAATTCTTCTTGCACTATGTGGTTTATTTCACTTACTTGTTTAATTTCTTAAAAATTTATTCAACCATATAAATATTGAAAATAAACACAAGTGTATTTTCAACCATCTATAGATCATCAACTAAAAGAAATAAACAAACACACAAGGGACACCGTTATTTTTGGACAATTGTCCCCAGAAAAACCCAATGCAGGAAAACAGGTTCAGTAGTTCTGAGGGTTTTATTATTAAGCAATTTTTCTTGAGTACAACTAGGTGCCAAACTAGCTCACCCTACAGAGAAATCAATCTGGCAGTAATACCTCTATTCAAAAGTAGATATTCGTCAAGTCTGCTACACGAAAATATCTCCAACACCTCTCTCAGGTTCTACTTCGCCCCTCCTACCCTCTTCATCAGAATGGAACTCTTTGCATCTTCCTTCTGATGCTCTACGCTAGCTCTCTGGACCTCTACATCACCCACACATGCCCTCGTAGCCTCTGCGCAATCCCTCTGGCCATCTATGTGGATCTTACTAGCTCTGCATAGCCTTCTCTGCCCCTACGCTAATCTTCTGGCACTATCTCTTCCTCTCTACTATGAACTCACTGCCCCTTGCTACAACTCTGATCATTGGTTTAATTTCTCTCAACAAACCCCGCTCTAGAAAATCGAACTCATTGATCAACTTGGTGTATCTCCAACTAACCCTCAAGCCTCCTCTTATACTTTTTCTGTTAAGTCTTCAACGACCGAGATTAAATCTCTGATCAATGGCTAAGAGTATATTTGGCTTGATCCATGTCATTTAGAACCTTCTCACCCAGTTTTATATTAATACCCATTAATATTTTAATTTTCTTATGCTTAAAGTTGGGAACTCCATTAAAAATATTAATTACTTTAATATTTTTCTAACCGAGTGAAAATTACCCAAACCATTTTTGGGTCTTGGATATCTCATGTGCTTTAGCCTCTCCACCAGTTTTCATGGCTTGGGAACATACGATGCGACCCAAAATCAACACTCCCTATTAGTGAGAAATGTGCTCTAGCAACGCTCCACAACTGAACATCACTATGATCATCTGGCACCAATACCTGTGCTAATGTTTGGCCTTACTGCCCAACATCCTCCGCACTGCTTCCTCATGTACTCCTATCCATGGCTCTGCCACTACCACTACTACATCTATACTACAACTCCCTCTGCATCTGTGTTGTTGTTGGTGATTTCTCCCGACACTGCATTTGCACTGCAGCCCTCTCTCATCATGCTGCATCGTGCTGCCTATAGCACTACCACTTCTACTGCCACACTGCGGCTCAAGTACTGAGACGTTGGTAACTTATCTACCCAACTACTGACATCCTTGTAAGGATAGAAACCATCCTGATGTTGAAGCTCTCTCTTCTGCTATCCTATGCTCCCTCTCCTGCCTCTACACTGCTGCAACAACTATGTGCCTCTCACACTATTGGAAACATGTTTGTGCCTTCCTGCACTACCGAAACCTCCTCTGTGCCTTTCGCACTATTGCAACCCTCTCTATGAAACTACAGATCCCTGCACTCTAGCACTATTTTTCCACTCCATCTACATCTTGCTTCTACCGACATCCATCATCCTACTACTGTCACTAGGGCTCCCGTAGTTGGATATGGTCCAAGAGTTTGGGTACCTCAAGGATCCTACCCCCCATCTCATGTATTCCTCTTGATTATAGCTCGATGTCACCCCACCTCTTCTCTAGAGGTGCATGAGCACTCATGCCACAATTTTCATCGGCCTCCACTTCCTTCTCCACCTTAGTTGGCACTACCTTGGAGTGAGAAGCCTCTCCCTTATTCGTCTTCCTAGGACACTAGGTTGCATAATGGCCCAACTCCCCATAATGGAAGCACTTTATCTTGGAGATGTGCTTCTTCTTCCTCTTCCCTTGATATCCCAGAGATGCTAGAGCCGCATCCTCTTCCTCCTCTTTCTTGAATCAACCTCCTTTGTTGCTACTTCCTACCTTGGTCAGCAGTCTGATCTCTTCTTGGTGAAGATATGCCCACAATTCTTCCCATCCTGGAAGAGTCTCTCTACCCAAAATGCTTTGGAAGAATATATCCCACTCCTCAGAGATTGCGTTCAGGGCGGTCCTCACCATTAACCCCTGATTCGGGGTGGCCCCTATGGAAGTAATTTGGTCTCGAATCTCCTACAAATTGTTGAGGAATAGATCTATCTTCTCCCCCTTCTCCATATGATACGATGCAACTGATTCTCTAGTAGCATCTTCCTCTACATGGAAGTGCCTTGATACAATGTCGTCAAGGTATCCCACATCTCCTTTTCCGTATTCTTCTCAGAAATATGTTGAACTACATGATCCTTGACCCCATCAAGGATTATGCACTTTTCCTTGGCCATTGCATCCTCATACATTTCGTTATGAGTTGTGTTGACTAGGATAGCCATAGTTCTCAAGGTGAAGGCCTTGATGTGATGTCTATCTAGAATAGATAGGATCTCGGCCTTCTAGATGACAAAGTTAGACACCCTGTCCAACTAGTCCTAATCCCTCAGTTCGTTCATTTTCATCTTCTCTCTTCTCTTTGACTCCCTCTGAGTCTCTACTTCCCTCCTGGAAGTTCTCTCTTAGACTCCCTTTTAGTCTCAATTTCCTTCTTGGAAATCCTCTTGCTAATTGTCGAACCACTTCTCTTTGATCCCTTTTATCCTGCAATAATGATCTAGATTTCTTGGCTAGAAATACTCCTAGGTAGTAATTCCCTCTACCTTGGTTCTGTCTCGTTAGGTATTATTCTAATTCGAAAAAAAATAACCCTACTAGCTTCACACTCCACAATCTTCCCACAACTCCCTAGGCCCCAACAGCTGAAGAAACTGAGCCTCTTAGCTAGCGCAATCCTGGCAGTGGCTGAATCGCTCTTCTAGCCAACTGCATCACTCCTGCTTGGCTGAGAAGGATGACGTGGCTCTTCGTGACCCTCTTCTACCTCTCACTACTTCTGCACTAACCCTTTCTCTGGCTCAAAATGATGACACAGGCCCTCTGCATCACTCCTTCTCTATTTCTTTCTACCTAGGAACAACTTTTGTCTCTCGGGGCAATTGTTTCTGCTGTAAATTCTTTTATTCAATTGGTGCCTTCAACTCTCCTGTGATCTACAACTCTTTAGTACCATGTTGAAATTTCCAAGTCTAACCAGAAATTCTTCCTACACTATATAGTTTATTTCACCTACTTGTTTAATTTCTTAACAAGTTATTTAACCACATAAATACTGAAAATAAACACAAATGCAGTCTGAACCATCTACAGATCATAAACTGAAATAAATAGACAAGCACAGAAGGGACACCATTATTTTTGGACAATTGTCCCCAGAAAAACCTAATGCGGGAAAATCGGTGCAACAATTCTGAGGGTTTTATTATTAAGGAGCTTTCTTGAGTACAACTTGGTGCCAAACTGGCTCACCCTACTGAGAAATCAATCTGGCAGTAATACATTTCTTCGGAAGAATATATTCAGCAATTCTGCTCCACGAAAATCTCTCCAACGCCTCTCTGAGGTTCTACGTCAGCCCTCCTAGCCACTGTTTCAGCCTGCAACACTCTACGCCAGCCTTCTAATGCTCCGTGCTGGCTCTCTGGCCCTATGCGTCACCCACGTAGGCCCTGGTAGCCTCTACACAATCCCTCTAGCCCTCTGTGTGGCTCCTACTGGCTCTATGTAGCCTTTTCTACCTCTGTGCTAGTCTTCTGGCACTATCTCTCCCTCTCTGTTATGCATTCACTGACCCTCACTGCAACTCTGATCACTAGTTCGATTTCTCTGAGCAAACCACACTCTAGAAAATCGAACTGACTAATCAACTTGGTGTATCTCCAATTGACCCTCAAGCCTCCTCTTATGCTTTTGTTGTTGAGTCTTCAACGATCGAGATTAAATCTCTAATCAATGGCTAAGATTAGATTTGGCTTGATCCATGTCATTTAGAACCTTCTCACCTAGTTTTATATTAATACCCATTAATATTTTAATTTTACTAAGTTTAGACTTAGGAACTCCATTAAAAATATTAATTATTTTAATATCTCTCTAACTGGGTGAAATTTTCCCAAACAATTTCTGGGTCTTCGATATCTCATGTTCTTTAGCCTCTCCACCAATTCTCATGGCTAGAGCACGTCTGATGCTACCCGAAATCAACATCAAGTTTGAGTGTCTTTTATGAGCAATTTTATGGGTTTAATTAGATGTTTAAAACACATATACAACAAGTAAAATGAAGAGAAGTAAAACAAAACAAACTCGTAAAGACAAAGCTACTAAAGGAGTTTACCCCTCCTGGGCTACATCTCCTTGGACATGCTTTAATGGCTAGGCCCTCTTTGGATTAATGGTCAATTCTTTGATTACAACCACCTACATTGCTCCAATGGATTTTCAACCTACTTCATTGGATTTAGAAGACCCAAAAACCCAAAAAAATAGCTTTCCAAGCTCTACAATTGGACTTCAGCTGATCTAGGCTTGTTTTCCTCTCCCGGTAGCCCTAGCTTTCCTTAAACTTCAACGTGAAAAAATCATGTATAGAAGTGTCTTTCTACCTCTGCAACATATTCCTTTGTGTTCAGAGTTCCAAATCATCTAGGAATGACTCTTTCTAAGCCAAAATTGTTCGAAATGTGAAGAAGCTATGGTCTCTTCAGTTTTTCCTAGGAAAACTCCACCAAATCTGGAGAAACTCCAATTAACCCCACCAAAAATTGAGGAATTTTCGAATTTATTGGAACTGCCAAACTTCCGCCAAGATAATCCCAACTTAATTAATGGAAAATAAATTATTAATTAATGTTAAACTTCATTTAACGGATTAATTGCATGGTTAGCGTAAAATGATGGCTTAAGGTTTCAGGTTATGGTCACATGTGGAGGTTAAGTTAGCAGTTACCTCCCCCAAATGCTAATGGCTATCACATTAAATAGAAACCACACCCACCATGTGTTAAGTAACATGTTTGTGGTATAGCAATAATGCTTGGCACTTGTGTGGGCAAGGTCACGATTTTGATTCCTCGACCTACCAAAACAGTTTTACCCAATCTTTGAGAGGGCACGTGGCGACCTCCGAGCATGCCACATGTCAGCCTCTCATTGGTCCACCTAAATTCCTTTGACCAATCTGATGTTGACACATATCACGACCCAATTAAGCCACCTGTGGGAATATTTTGGGAATATTCCATGGAATATTCTCGTTTTTTACTGGGTTGTACGGATGCCTAGTTAGAATCTCAGTCAACCTTTACCCAAAATTTGCATGTTTGACAAAACGGACAACAACCTCTAACTTTCTCATACAAACTTCGTTTTGAGTGAAACAAGTTGTGTTGGGATCATATCGCTGAGATGGATGCAGGTTGTTCAGGGTTTGAGCGATTCCGAGCACTTTTATTTTTGAGCAAATTTTTGTCCCTAATCTAGATTTTGATCATAGGTCATCTACATTTTGGGCCGAAATGAAGGGGGGTTGTTTTCAACAAGTTTGTAGATATCAATTAAATTTCTAGATATTAAAATAATTCGTCATCTTTAGAGTTTAAATACTGAGTAAGTAGAGACTTAATACTTGCTTAACTAAAAAAAGAACTTTAATAAGATATTTATATGCCCATTACATATAATGTAAATTCTCACACATACACAGACAAACACACATACATATAGTTGTATTCTTTAACATATGATGTTATAAAATATTAACCTATTATATTTTTTTTGCTTTAATCATAAACAGTCAAATTAAGTACTTCTTTTCTAGCATATTATTTTTGGTGCTTCATATTAATCCTTGAAATGAATTTGTATTTGTCATTTTACCATAATTTATATCCCATGAACCATTCCTCAATTTGTATTTTTATGTTCTTAATGTCATGCCATTCTCATGAGAATGTGCAAGTCATCTTGGAAACCTTTAACTAGAAAAGAATATCCAAATTAACTAATAAAAAATTTTACAATTTAGTTCTTTAAACCCTTAAATAGACTTTAATGACATCCAATATTATAAATTACCAAAACCATAAATCTATAAACAACCATTAATAAACTCGTTATTAATTAAATAACAATATTGTAATTATCTTAATTATTCTAATAACCAAATTAAAACTAACTCAAATTAATATTTAATATATCAATTCAATATTCTTATATCAAAATTAAATATCTGCATAAAAACAATGACATAAAGAATATACAAATAACAACTTAAAGGCACAAAATTGGAATTAAGCTCTTGTATTTTTCAAACCACAACTTCTATACATACTTACAATGTTTGGTTTCGACCCACTATGTAATGGAATACAAAAACTAAAGATATATTATTTTATATGTAACCTGATATCCCTATATAAAAATCACACTTGATGGCTTAACAATTACATCATAAGCGTCCTCTCTTTATTATGAGTTGGGAAAAATGATATTAAAGCCTTATACTTTTCAACTCACAAGTTCTACACACAGTTACCTTGTGGGTTGAAAATTCACTCTGTGTAGAATTCGTGGGTTGTGGTTGAAAAGTGTATATATATATATACTTCACGATATTATATAATATATATATATATATATATATATTATATATATATTTTATTTATTTATTTTATTTCATGCTTCTTAAAGGAAGTCATACAACAAGACCCATGATGACTTGAGAATTACAGACTTCGTAAGTGACTTATTTATCGTGAGTGGAAAATATATTTATTACCTTTTAAAGCAATTTAAAGACAATTCGGGTTTCTTACTCTCTTTATAATGTAGACATGAAATTCACCTTACCATTTATCCAAATGAATCTTATTGAGGGAAGTCACTGTGTGTAGAACTTGTGGGTTGAAAAGTATATATATATATATATACACACTTCACGCTTCTTAAAGGAAGTCATACAACAAGACCCATGATGACTTGAGAATTACAGACTTCGTAAGTGACTTATTTATCGTGAGTGGAAAATATATTTATTACCTTTTAAAGCAATTTAAAGACAATTCGGGTTTCTTACTCTCTTTATAATGTAGACATGAAATTCACCTTACCATTTATCAAATGAATCTTATTGGGGGAAGTCACTGTGTGTAGAACTTGTGGGTTGAAAAGTATATATATATATATATATATATCTATATATATCTATATCTATATATATATATATATATATATTATATATACACACTTCACGCTTCTTAAAGGAAGTCACACAACAAGACGCATGATGACTTGAGAATTACAGACTTCGTAAGTGACTTATTTATCGTGAGTGGAAAATATATTTTATTACCTTTTAAAGCAATTTAAAGAAAATTCGGTTTTCTTACTCTCTTTATAATGTAGACATGAAATTCACCTTACCATTTATCAAATGAATCTTATTGGGGGATGTGTCCATTATTAGTTAAACCTTTGGAGTTATTAGTTTATGGTGAACAATGTTTGGTGAGCAAGGCGGTGAGAAATTTGAGGTCTTGGTGTAACATTACTTAGGTTTAGGTTGTCTTTGATAGACATTCAACATCATCGACCTCACACTTCTCAAGCGTAGGAGAACCAGTTTTCAAATAAACCAAAAGGTAGGAGGGGGAGACCCATCCTATTGAAATATTCTTACAATTAGAAACTATACATATTGATGGAAGAACAGATGCTTTGGAGAACTCCTCCACCAATCCTCAAATATGTTGTTGGGAGATCAATGGAAAATGGGTTTGAAAGGAAATTGTATTCTTAAAGTGGCTACAAACCCTATATACACTTAAGATGTTTAGAAGATCACAGAAAGCACATGAGGGATCATGTCTTCATATGCGAATTTGTGGGTAGTTGGCCCATTGAGAAGAATTGGAACGATGGATTCAATAGAACTGGAAACCAAAAGGAGAGGTGGATGTAAGAATCATAATGTATGGTTTCTTCATAGTTAATTTTTCCAATCTAGAGGATAAATCTCGAATTTTTGAAGGTGGCCCATATTTCTACAACAACGTGGGCCTCTACATAAGACACTGGGAAGCTTGATTTAATATGGATAAGGAGGAGTTTGCAGTGACACTAGTTTGGGTAAGACTATACTCCCTTCCTGTAAATTTTCAGAAACCATAAATTTTAGAAGGAATAGGGAAAGCGCTAGGGAATTTTGTCAAAGTTTTAGAGGTAACCAAATGAGGAAATAATATGTCATATGCTAGGCTTTGTGTTTATATGAATATCTCTGAACCACTTTCGGAATTGAATGAATGAGATTATTAGGGAGATATTTGGAATCAACCTATAGATTATGAACCTGCCCCTTTCAGATGTAGGTTCTTTCATGGATATTGACACCTCATCAGAGAGTTCCCTTTAAAAAGAATCCAAGAAATAGGGGATCAAGGGGGGAAGGACGGTTTCACCAAGGTAACCATGTGAAGGAAAAATCAATGGAACAACAACACAAATATCATAAAGGAGATAACAGACAAGAATCCCTTCTCCACTCTAGAGGATGTGGAGGAATATCCTCAAAAAATGGTAGATACCCAAATGGAAGAACCTCTACCATTATTAGAAGTAGATAAAAATTCTCTAATACAGAAACTAGAGGAAGAAGATTGATAGCTAGGAGGTTTAGATCTTGAGTCTCTTCCAGGTTTTAAGGAGGTAACAACTATCTTGACACACCATTCATCAAAACTTTCCGAAGAGGAGTAGGTGTTAGTTTCAATGGTAAATGAATGGGCTCACCAAGATCTCGGTGTGTTTTCTAGAGAACAAAGATAGAATTACTTCAAAGTTTATGTAAACTGGAAGATAAAAACAATAAATATGGAAGGGGACCAAATAGCATGATTCAAGATTCAAAGAGAAAGGTAAGGAAATATTTCTCAAGGATCTGTGAAAAGACAAAAAAGAAGGGGAGAAAACCTAAGCAGGAAGCAAGGAAAAACATCAAAAAGACCCACTCTAATCAAGGCCATCATATGGAGATGGAAGAGATCGGCCCAACAACCGTAAATCCTTCATCATGAGGATCCTCTCATGGAATATATGAGGCTTAAATAGAAAATAAAAACATAGATATATGAGAGAATGAATTAAAAAACAATCACCAACAATCGTAACTTTGTAAGAAACAAAACTAGGAAAAGAAAAAATTAAGTTAATAGCATAATCGTGTTGGAAAGAATGTTACAATGTTACTAGATGCATGAGTAAATGTAGGTAGTCTACCAGTTTGGTGGAAGAAAATTGAAGTTACATTCCATGATTAGATGGACATTGAAAATATGCTTACATGAAGTTTAAGATATGTCAATACGAGGAGAGAAAGGTTAGGTTTTTCAAATCAATTTAGGACAGTAAATTATATCATCGGAAGTTCCTTATGGGTAGATGGAGGAGATTTCAATCTCATTAGATCCCTTCAGGAGAAAAGAGGTGAAATACAAAAGCGAGATCAAGTTTCAAAATCATTTGACGAGTATATAAAAGAGCTGCATTTGGTAGGTGTCCCCACAAATAATGGAATATACACTTGGAATAATAGGCGAGGGGGGTAAACTAAGTAGTGAGATATCTCGATACGTTTTTTCTACCAGAGGAAGTGATTCAGAAATATATCTTTGTGGAAGCCTCCATCTTTCCCTGCATGGGATCAAACCATTGGCCTTTGTCTTTAGAATTAGATTTAAAGGAAGCACCGAAAAACCATCCATTTCATTTTGGAGGTTTTTGGTTATAATCGAAAGATTTTGTGGAAATATTGGATAAATGGTGGATTTAAATAGGTATCCAAGGGGAGATATAAATGCACACTTTCTACCTCAAACTAAAAGTCTTGAAGTAGAATATAAAGGTATGGAATAAGAAAGTGTTTGGAAATATAGTTGGAGAAAAAATAGCTTTGGAAAGACAAATGTTCAATATCCAACAATGTATCATATTGGAAGGTAGGTCCCATGAACTATTGGATGTGAAGTTTGTGACTCTTCAAAACTTGGAGAATCGAAGGAAATAGGGAGAAATAATTTGGAAACAAAATTCTAAAATACAATAGCTCAAGGGAGGGGAAAGAAATTCAATTTGCTTTCACAATGTTGTGATATAACGACAACACCATAACCATATTTTCTCACTCATTGGTTAGGATGGGAAAGAAAAATACTACATAAAGAAATAAAGAAGGAATTGATAACCTATTATGAGGATCTATATACAGAGAAGAGTGCCTGGAGATATCCGTCCACCAATAGAATATTGCAACACATCCCAATCCTAATCACAGAGGAACAAAATAAGGTACTAATGAGACCAATCTCTTATAATGAAGTAGAATTTGTGGTCAAGAATCTTCCAAAAAACAAGGCATCTGAACTGGACGGTTTCATGTTCGACTTTTTCCAAGCAAGTTCGAATTTCTTAGGGAAAGAAATTCATGCCCTAGCAGAGGAGTCAAGAAGGACTGGATTTGTGGATCTGACATTAAACATCATTTTCCTAACACTTTCACCAAAAAAAGAACATTCTCAGAATCCATATGGCTTGAGGCCCATCGCTCTATGTAATGTGATATATAAAATTATTTCTTTAGTAATAGTAAATAGATTGAAGCTAGTTCTCCCTCTTCTTGTCTCTCATTCCAAAATTATTTTTTTCTAGGGGAGGTAGATATTAGATGGCATCATACTGGTACAAGAAGTGATACACTCGTTATGACTGTCGAAATTCCCAGGTATGATTATCAAGCTAGATTTTTCATAGGCATATGAGAGAGTAAGTTGGACATAGTTATACCATATTCTAAGAGCTTATGGATTTTCCTAACAATGGATATCGTGGATAGGGTCTCTCATTACATATTTATTGATCTCTATTTGTATTAATGGCTCACCGTCTTATACTTTTCAACCAACCAGAATTTTAAGACAAGGAGATCCATTATCACCATTTTTTTCATTTTAGCGATGGAGGGTTTGGGTCACATGTTTAGTAAAGCATGTGAATTGGGCCACATCTATGGTCTTTTCCTCTTTGCAAATGACTTGTTGATCTCTCATCAACAATTCATGGATGATGTTATATATTTTAGGCTTCGTACATCGATAGAGGTGAAAATAATGGACAAAATCCTAAATTTTTTCTAGGATTCCTTAGGTACATAGATCAATAATACGAACTCAAAATTATTTTTATTCAATTTCCCAAATATAGTACAACTCATACTGACTTGAGTCTTAGGTTTTAACCAAGGTTATCTACCTTCAAAGTATCTGGGAGCACCTTTGGTGTTGCACCATAACACGGTCATCACTTGGGAAGACCTTATCAAGAACACCAGATGTAAAGTGAGTAACTGGGCTTTAGGACTCTCAACTTTCCTAGACGTCTAGTCTTAACTAAAGAAGTTTTACAAGAAATGCCCGATTACCAATTATCGATAATTCCTATTCCTAGCACAGTATGTCAGAAATTAACGAATATTTTGAGTAATTGTTTATGGAAAGGCTCCTCAAAAGCAAGTAAGTGGATCTTAGTCGGTTGGAAAAATCTATTCACTCCAAAAAATATAGGAGGTTTAGGCTTGGGAGACTTAGATCTTATAAGTTCATCTTATGTAATGAAGTTGTGGTGGCTATGGGTGTAGGGGGGGCTGGAATTATGGAAACAAATTTCTCTATGAAAATACCTTCCTCTAAGTTCGAAGGAGGAGAGAATATGATTTCCAGGAAAGATGGTTGGTTCATGAATTTGGAATTGTGAACAAGATAGTAAGACATTAATATGAGAGTACGACTTTTGAGAAGTTAAGAGTGGGCAGATAGAAAATTTATGGAAGGATTCATGGCAACAATGCCCACCTTTAGATAGAAATGAGAAATTTCAAGAGTTAAAACATTTTACTCAATCACAAAGGCTCTGCAAGGTAGCGAACTTTTGGAATCCTACAAAAAAAACTTAGTTATGGAGGAAATGGAAGGAAAAGGGAGATTGGAAAACCATAGGCACCATTAATAGCTAGGAGGAACTTCACCATTCACTTGAAAAGAGAAAGATCTAGGTGTCACAAAATCTGGACATCCTACTATGGGGAGGGCAATCAATAGGATATTCCTTGCTAGAGGGCTTCCAGAGTAGTGAGTAACATTCTTTATGGATGAGATTGTGGACATAAATGGGATGGCCCAAAATTTCAATGTTCCTTTGGCTTATTGCTTGGGAACGCTCATTAACTTGTGACCAAATTCGAAGGAAATGTTTTGAGGGGTCTTCATTTGGCACCTTATGCAGAAAATGCCCATTTTCAAGAAGCTTGTGGGATTTTGTTCAACATATATTTATATGCACCCTACCCACTAGTTTCACCATGAAGTCATGGATGGATCAATGGTTTAAGAATAAATATAAAAAGTGGGTAGTTGTAATAGCATGGTCTTTAGCTTTTGGTTTCACTTAGTGGTAGCTATGGAAGGAAAGGAATATGATACTCTTTCAAGGAAAGGAAATACCATTGATTTTACTCCAAGAAAATATCCTCAAAAATATTAGGTAGATGATCCTCCTATCCTTACCTGGATGGGACCTTGTTAGGTCCCTATAATACCACCATAGCCCCTTATAGTTATTGTTAGTGTAGCACCCTTATTTTTATTTTTGTGCCCATGTAGTCCCCATATTTTTGTTATTGTGCCCCATAGAAGCCCACTATTTTTTATTTTGTGCCCTCACATTATTATTTTTATGTAGCCTCTGATTATATTGTAACCCTGTAGACTCCTATATATAAAAATGAGGTATTTTCATTTGTATCATCGAAGATTTGTTTATTTATGTAATATAAAGAGGTTTCCCCCTCAAAGAGGATATTTTTTAAGTCATTTAAGTATCTATTTGTGATTTGGTTTCCATAACATTTGGTATCAGAGCTTTAGATTTTAGGGTTTCTCTACTTCAAATAGTACATCGTGGAATTTTAGATATAAAGTTGTTTCTACAAACCTTAAGAAATTGAACTTGTAACCCTGTGGAGCTAAAATATTGGTGAAATTTGTGTACTAATTTCAGATCTTGTCTCGTTATATTTGTGGAGATATGTTCCGAGGAAGTTAGGGTTTTTGCAGGCTCCATAATTCCATCTCAAACAGGTGACCTGGGGAAAATCGTCATAACGTTCTCTATAAGCAGCAAATTTGAATTTTGTAAAAGGTGATGGACAAAGGACAGACTTTTGGGTATCATTTTTAGGGTTGAAGGTCGAAACATGACACATGGAACTCTAAACAAGCTGTCTCTATGGAAACAATCTATAATCAGGTCATCGTGGGATATCGAGCATAACTCTCTCTTGAAGGATTCCATATGGGTGTGAATTATTAGCCTGGGAAGAAGACAAAGAGGGCTAATATAGGATGGAATTTCATATCTTGGAGATTCACAATTATAGAGATACAACAATTGCAATATTTAGCTCCTAAAAAGAAAGAAAAACGTGTGTATTTTTTAAATTTTGCATAAATTTTGTTTGAAAAATCAGTTTGAAGTGATTAAAAGGGCATAGTGAAGCATAGATATCATTGTTTGATTTCAAAATGCCTAGAAAAAAATGGACACACCTAGAAAGAAGCTAGAAATCTATTCTATGACACATGAAGAAGAAGAAGAAATGCATCATGATATATCAAAATTGCATGATCAAGTGCAAAAAATTTCACTCTCACAAAGAGTAACAAAAACTGAAATGGAAGCTAAGATGTTTTAAATTTTACATGGGAGAAATTATGAATGTCAATATGGAAGGTTTCAAGGATGGTTTAAAAAAATATTTGAAAAGGGACCTGGAAGGTTTGACAAAATTGCCTACAAGAAATGCTCCCTAGTGGTGACAAGGTACTCCACAAAAATCATGATGAGGATAAAAAGATTACAAATTATGATTTTAGAGACTCACATAGTGGGTTGATGACTAACCAAATTCTAAAGATAGATATGAGGAAGTTTCATGGAAAGGATCCAATGACATGGATACTACAAATGGAAATGATAACAAGTTGGTCACTAGGTCAATTTTTACGAAGGAAATGATAGCACATTGTGAGGATAGAAAGAGAAATGCCTTATTTATCCAATTGATAAATCTAAAACAAAAAGGTTCAATGGTGGAGCAAATTGAGGACTTCCAAAAATTGAATATAAGGGTATATTCCAGAGGAGCATAATATTGATGTCTTCATAAGGAATTTAAATGATAATATGAGGTTCGTCTTTAGGAACCTGATTCATTGGAGAACACGATCAGGGTGGAAAGAAAAGTTGAAATCAAAATTATGGCAACAAGGAAGTCTAGTACTCACAACTACAAAGATGTAAGTGTTTCTCCTAGCCTTCCACAACCTATAAGGTTGAAATCATAATAATTAGAAGAAAAAAGAGAAAAAGGGCTTTGTTACAGTTGTGATATAAAATACATTAAAGGTCGTAAGTGTGTTGATAAGAAATTATTTTACATATATTGTGAATTGGAGGAATAAAAGGAAAAAGAAACATCAAACATAAATGACATACACCAGGAATCAACCCTAGAGAAAGAATAAATGAACCTGGCCATATCTTGTAATGCATTGTTAGGAATTACCACTCCTAAAACTCTCAATATTGAAGGAAAAATCAAGAAGAAAAAATGTAATAGTGTTGATTGATTCAGGTAGTGCCCATACTTTTATTCATTATAAGATAGCTAAGGAATTGAATTGCTTCCTATATCAAGCACCAGAGTATCAAGCGATGGTTGCAAATGGAGGAGCTATATATTTTTTTGGAAAGTGCTATAATATCAAGCCAACCATCGGGGAATGTGTATTTAATAGTCCAACTCTTTCCATTCCGATGGGTGGTGCCAATGTTGTACTAGATGTCCAAAGGTTACAATCTTTGGGTACAATAGCTTTTAATTTTCAAGAACTTTTATTGAAAATATTTTGGGAAGGAAAGGAAGTTGAATTAAGGAGTATTGAAGGGAAACCAGGAAGATAATCATCTCTCATGTCATGGCAAATATTCTAAAAAAAGAACAATGGGGCGTAATGGCACAATTATGCTCACCAAAGGTTCAAACATCGAAACCATATATTTCTCTAGATCTCTAAAAAGTATTGGAAAACCATTCTAAGTTATTTGAGACTCCTAGAGGCCTTCCACCTATTCATGATCATGATCATGCTATGCATTTGATCCCAGGAAGTGTTCCTCCAGACATAAGGCCTTACAGTATCCCTATACCCAAAAGAGTGAAATTGAATGTATGGTTGTAGAAATGTTGGAGGCCAATATAATTCAACCTAGTCAAAGTTATTTATCTGCTCCAGTAGTATTGGTACACAAGAAGGATGGATCGTCGCACATGTCCAGATTATAGGGAGCTCAATACTATTAAAGATAAATTTCCTCTTCTTGTCAATAATGAATTTTTGGATGAATTACATGGAGAAATATATTTCTTCAAGTTGGAACTTCATTCAGGATATCAACAAATTAGAATGAAGACTGAAGACATTCTGAAAACAACATTTAGAACTCATGAGGGTCATTATGAATTTTCGGTCAAGCCTTTTGGCCAATGGTGAGCTCTAGTATTGCAGCAATGACGCTGCAACTCCTAGGACTCCCTACTTTACTTTTATCAACCAGGTAGTTCATATCAGACTTGGAAGCAATGGTGCTATATGCACAAGTACTAGCTCTTACTGCACACTGTCACTTGATCATAGGGCACAACTTCGCTAGGAGCTTAAGACAACTTTTATGAGTTCTTGAAGAACTTTTAAACTGTGATGGACAAAAGCTAACTCAAAAAATGCTAGTCTACTTGCAGAAAGAAGATGAAAGCCGAAAGGAAACGCAACCCTAGCAAACCCTAGTTTTACCGACTAACCCTAATTGTGCAAGAAAAGAGATGTAAGCTACTAAAATGGATGCCATTGACTATTGCAAAGGTAAAATGCATGTGTTTATGCTACTTCTGAAAGAAAATATGGAAAAATAAGCTTTTTTTATTTTTGAGCAATCTTATGCAGAATTATTATGCATGTGTTTTAACTATTTTTGACAGTGCAGAGGCTTATTGGCGAGAGGAAATGGAGTGGGCATTTGCAGGAGTTTGGGAAGGTGTGGAGAGTGTTGGAGAGGTAAATCCCCTCTACGGATAGAGGCGATCCCTACTAGCCCAAAATGGGTCTAGCAACAATTAAACAATGCTACTATACAGGTTCCTAGTTGTAATTAACAAGTGGGTAAAGAACACCTACTTGGATTCCAACGCTACGTTTGATAAAGAGATGGTCCTCTCGCTCCTTCGCTCTAGCCGATCACAGTCCTCCACTATCTTCGCGGGCGGACACCTGCACAAGAAAAGAGAGAACAAACACAAGCGTAAAATCTACTAACAACAACTATATATCGGTCAGGAAAGATGTAGTTCACATTAATCATTCATAAGACAAATGGGAATGGAACCATAACAGTAGTCATCTATCTTTATTAATAAGAAAATAGAGTAAGGTACAACCGAAGTCCTGATGCTGAGTCCTTCTCTAGAGGGTCCAGCCAGCATGTCTCCCAAGCATTCACCTTTGAAGTAGATCTCCCAAGTCAAAGAGGTCTCTCTCTCTCACATACAAGGCAACAAACTCATAACCTTCCTCAAAGCTCTAAAGCAATCCTCACACCACACACCAAATGCCTACAAAGAGCAGCACTAATGCACTAAGAATTCCTCAATCAAAGTCTATATGTTCCAAACTAGCTGCTCATGGGCAATGGAGGAGGCTTATAAAGGGGAAGGGGTCTCCATGAATAGGTAAAGGATGAGCTCTCCCCCAAGATAAGTGGGTGACCAGGTGAACAGACATGCCAGAGAAAGGATGGTGACCTTTACAATGCTAACAGCCAAGTCTGGAGTCATCTGGAAGGCTGGCTGTTAGAACAAACTCGCCTAAACAAGATCAGCGCGGGTGCAAAACTGGGCTGGTGCGCTGGCATCGCAACTCAATTACAGAAGAGGTCCGGTCAGCGTGCACTGATGCAAGCGGAGGGCGCGCTGTTTATGAAATTCGACCAGCGCGGAAAACACGTGTGCTTCCGCGCTGGCAGCGCACCAGCTACATTATCATCCGCTAGTCAGCGTGGTTATTTTAGGAACAGTCGCGATGATCCAATAAACTTAGGCAAAGAGGGTTTTTTGGCCATTTCAGAGAGCATGAGCATGGTGGATGTGATTTTATGACACAGTAAGAAGACTAACAAGGTGACAGTGACATTTTACTGTGTAACAGATGCCCCCTAAAGCATGAAGCTCGAGAGAGTGGGAGGGGTGAAATGCTTTACAAGACTGCTGGACCGGAACACCACCAGGAAGAACCTGCAGGTAGATACAACTGGTATTTCAATTACATGTAGTCTAGGCATGGGCGCAGCCATCCAAAAGACATATGAAGAAGGTCTGTGGTATGGACGCAGCCACCCAGCTGAAGAGACCATAATGATAAGAGGTATGGTCGCAACCATCCTAAAAGACTCAGGTATGGTCGCAGCCATCCATCAACGAGTCATGTAATGATGTCCCACAAAATCGCAACCTGGCCCACAATGAACTAGAACCAGGGTCTTGCGCTCCATCCAAACCCAAAAAAAGTACAAGTTCAAACATGTGAATATAGGAGTCGAAGTCGAACATGCTTGAACATCGTCTGATTACCAGCCAATGATGAAAGTCATTAACAGACGCGAGAGGGGCCACCAATGATGACGATGGTCCTCAAGGTACTATAGGTACAATCCACTGCATGCAAATGAATGAGCCGGTGTCGAACACCCGTAGAGTCATCCGATCAGAGGCCAATGATGAAAACCTCACGTCGAACACGGAGAACCTGCCATTGAGGCATGCAGGCTCCAAGGGAGTCTCTAGGTCACTCCTGGATAATGAGTTGAGGTCGACAGGAAGTGATCTTTATCGAAGGTGGGCCATGATGTTTCCCACATCATCGACACGAGACGGGAAGAGACAATATGTTTTGTGTGAGATATCAGAGGGAGGTTATACTTGCAGAGGTCAACCTCTCTTGAACATTTCGGCGGCACAATGATGGATTTGGCAGTATTTGGGGGTCAAATGATCAAAGGTCGTAATGAAAGGACAATGAGAAGATGAGTGGCCAAATAGGATAACCCAAACCCATGGAGGCAAAAGTGAAGCGAGATGAGATGTCCCCACCCAGACACGAATGTAAACAGTGCCATGTTCAAGAGCGACATATTGCCGATGACGACGATTACGGTTCCTTTATTTCCCCCACCATTTCTGGCGAGTACCCCGATTATTTTTGGATGACAAGCTTGACGGGGATAGCATATGCTTGAGGAGCGTCATCTCAACGGAGCCCGATGTCATTAAGTTTTAACGAGTCTGACAAAGAAGAACTCGGTGTCTTTTCATGTTTAGAGAGTTTGAAAAGACAACTGAAAAGGAAACTCCAGGGGGGTGCTTTTTCGTAAAGTTGTGTCTCTCGAGCCCGAAAAAGTATAAAACGATGCTCGAAAGAAACCGCCCGATCATTACGACCGAGGATTACTTTTCATAAGTAGTGACTTTGACCCGAAAAAGTAAAAAAGCGGTCAGAAGCACGTCGTTTTAGAACCAATAACGAGTGCGAAACGACAAACACCCGACAATCTTTGTTGGTTTAAACGGTCGAAAAAGGGCTTTAAAAACGACCGCCTCTCGTTCCTTTTGATGAGCTGAGAGGAGGCTTGGCAATCTTTTCTTGTTTTATGTTGGAAAAGAGCTTAACGGCGACATTTTTTGGGAGCAAGTGTATATAAATCCACAGTGACTTTGCTGATTCCGAGGACCTGCACAAGGGAAACACCCGCGTAAACCCGTTCGATATGTCGAAAAACATAATAAAACATGCATTAAGGCATAATTAATGACATCAGGAGTGAATTCATGGCAAAAACTATGGCAAAAAACCCACATTCATAAGAACTATAGTCAAATTAGGAATTTTTACCATAAATAGGGATTTGTAAAAATCATTTTTACCATTTTACAATTTGAGCTTTGGAGAACGTTGAAGAACTACAAAGTTGATGGAGTGAATTCCTCATCATCCGGACGCCGATCTTCTGATAGCTGATTCCAGGTAGGTCCCTCTTGCCTTGCGCTTCATTTTTATTCCATTTTCATGCAATTTCACCGTGGGATTTGGCCATTTGGCCAAATTTTTTGAGCGTTGGTGCGCTCTCGGTCAGCGTGGATTCGCCCATCGGGTCCGCGCTGACCGATTTTCCCAATACACACCACTTTCCGGGTCAGCGCGGAAAACCCGTGTCCTTCCGTGCTGACCCAGAGAAAAATACACAGGTCGCCATTTCCAGCGCGGCTGTTTTAGAAACAGTCACGCTGGTGCCGTGAAGATTGATTTTTTAAAATTAAATGGACAATTTTCAAATGCAGGCAACCTAATGACTTTTGGGTGATCTTGCAGGACATAATGGCCTTTACATGGCAGGAGAGAGACCATGATAATGCAGATATGGTTGCTTTTGCTGATGCCGGGTGCCGCAATGCAATGCGGGCATGCGGATTACTTAAATTCTTCCTTACTCCGCGCTTGAGGGCTCAGCCAGACTTGCTAGAGCTCCTGATCAGAGCATGGAACCCAGTGGATGGGAAATTCACCATCTGGGGCCGAGACATAGAGTTCGACTCGTCGGACATTTACTTCTTGACTGGATTATCTCGCTGAGGCGTGATGCCTATCCTGGAGGGGCATCGACCTAGCGGCGAGATGCTTCATCAGTTGATGGCCCATGTATGCCCACAGGCGGCCAAAACACGGAGCAGGAAGGTAAGCATCCCGTTAGTGGGTGTCGGACCACATGCCGACATAGTGCTCCGCACTATACTCTTCTTAGTGACGCGGGAAACAGGCAGTCTGGGGAACCACGAGGCCTCAAAGGCCAACCTTTTGCTAGCTCTCGAGTGCTTACAGCCCACGATTTTCAACTGGGCGGCAGTTGTGACCAACAGCATGAAGAGGTAGTGGAGTAGTTGTCGACATGGAGAGTTGAAACAGTTCGGCTATGGATCGCTTCTTCTTCCACTCATGTTTGAGCAGGTGCCGGCCCTTCGGCTGTAGACTATGGTAGTAGACCCGCCGAACAACGCACGAGAGACGAGGACCACCAAGTGGTCCCGGGTCATGCCACGTGGAGGTGGCGGGCGCTCAGTGTCATGGGGCGTCTTTTTCCGAGAGTGGCTAGAGTGCCAGGTTATCTTTGTCGAGGACTGGTCGTACACCGGTATCGACTTCCGTGGTGATCCTAACATGCTGCTGCCTACGGGAGAGCAGTGGGATGATGGAGGTAAAACACTTGATCTTTTTTATTTTCATTTTTGTGATGTTTTTGCATTTTTTCATGCACATGTCCTAATAAATACTTATGTTGTGCAGATGTGGGACCCGTGAGACCCCTTGGCTTGGCTCCATAGGCACGAAGGGAGGAGCAAGGCGCTGCCGTCTTGGCCTTGGCTCCTATAGGAGACGACCAGACAAAGACCGTGGTACACAATCTCGAGGGTTTACTGGCAGGAGTCCCAGACTATCAGGGGATCGAGGAGGTCCCCCTAGCTGCTCAGATCCATACAGTGGGTGTAGAACCCAGGATGCACCGCCTTTTGAGGCGGGTTGTCCGAGCGGTGGCATGCTACAGAGAGCATAACCCACCACAGTAGACGCCTAGGTTTTATTTTCCATTACTGTTTTGAGAGACATATGTCTCAGATGTAATGAGGACGTCGGATTTATGAGACATGTACACTTATTTTTTGAGCGCCTTAGTGCGCCACACGATATATATATATATATACATGGTGTTTTTATTGTATCTTATGCTTCTTATGTTTGTTGATTTACATATTTCGCAAATGTCTGTCTAATACATAGTTAGTCAATGCATCAGTTACAGCATTAAGTCTTCTTGGAATGTGATGATAAGTAATATAATCAAAATCTCTTTCCAATAACTTAACACGTAAATACAACCTTAATATGCGATGATCTCTGACGGAATATTGTCCGTTGAGTTGGTGGACCACAAGCTGTGAGTCTAAATTTACAACTAATGAGCGGATTCCAAGGTTAATCACCTCAGCTAATAATTCGTTTACAACACTATATTCAGCTACATTGTTTGTTGTACAACCTAGACACACACCTTGAATATCTACTAACTCACCATGAGGATCGTAGATCACCCATGCCGCAGATGACAGATTGTGAGTACTGCGGGAAGCACCATCAGCGAAACCAACGTAAGGTGATCCAGACATCTGTTCAGAAGCAAAAGACACAATAAGCAGCGATCACGCCGACACACTTAAGGCAAAAATCAAATAAACACGCACACACACTAAACACACTGTAAAAAAAGCATATGCATGTAAAAAATAAATGAGAGAGTGCCTGGACTCAGGCGTAATATTTCTTAAGATATAGCCCATTACGGGGCTTGTCCAGGGGATTACCTTCATAATCGATCAGCTCGTAGGCACCTTTTTGTAGAACTCTTTTTACAATGTAGGGCCCATGCCACATTGGCTCGAGTTTTCCTGCTCCTAGCTTATCACTAGCTTGATCGTAGAGCAGTGCCAAGTCACCTTCGACGAAAGAGCGGGGATTAACCGAGTTATCGAAGTGAGTTTTCACTCGCTTCTTTTGAGCTTCAATAACGAGGGAGGCTAGACGACGTGTCTCATCTAGTCATTCCAAGTAAAGAAGTCGCTCTTCTGCAGGATTAGTCTCGGGAAGTAACTCGACGGATAATTTGAGTGAAGGAATCTCACACTCAATGGGAAGGGTTTCCTCCAGCCCATACACTAGCTGAAAAGGGGTGAAGCCGGTGGCATCCTTCACGGAGGTCCGCTAGGTCCACAATGTGGAAAACAACATCAAATTCCCATTAGACTTATGCATGCCAACAGTTCTTTGAAGCATCGTGACCAAAACTTTGTTCACGGCTTCAACCTGATCGTTTGCCTGGGGATAGTATGGAGAGGAACTATCATGCCTAAGTCCAAGTTGGGTTGTCAACTCGACCATCATATGATTACGGAACTGTTTTCCCTGATCAGTGACAATGGCTTGTGGAACTCCAAACCGAGAGATAACATGGTTGTAAAGAAACTGCGCCACCGTATGACCATCTTCTGACAATGTGGGCATCGCCTTGGCCCATTTTGTAAAGTAATCGACAGCAATGATGATGTAACCATGCCCCCCAGCTGAGCGAGGGTTACATGTCACATAATCGATGCCCCACTTAGCAAAGGGGCCAACGGTCACTACGGGGTGTAAAGGGACAGCAGGAGCATGCATCTTCCGCTGGTATATCTGGCATTCGTGACATGAACGGACGGCAAGAATGCAGTCCTTGAAGATGGAAGGCCAGAAGTAGCCAGCACGAAGGATCTTTTGTGCGGTAGCATATCCAGACATGTGACCGCCACAAGCACCGCAGTGGTAGTCATTTAGAACTCTTTCAGCTTCTTCGAAGGTGAGACATCGACGAAGAACCAAATCAACCCCAAGGCGGTATAGGGTGTCCCCAACTATGCGATATGGCTGAGCTTGGTGACGAATCCGCCGACGAGCATCTTTCGAAGTCTCAAGGCGGAAGGAGGACGTCTGCAAATAGACAATTATGTCCCCATACCATGGATCGAGGGTGTTGATTAGGAAAAGAGTTTCATCTGGAATCGATTCCTCTATCTGCGAGGAAGTAGCGGCAGATGGCAAGGAGCATAGCAGTTCAGCAAAAACAAGTGATTTCTTTGACTTGGCTGCAGTAAATTCCAAGTCGAACTCTTGGAGGATCACGATCCACTTTGAGTACTTGCCCCCTAGAAATTGTCGTGAAAGAATGTAGATCATGGGGTTACAATCTGAAATCACCGTAGTAGTACGCAACAGAATGTAGTGGCAGAATCATTGGACGGCGCAAAACGCGGCGAGAGCCAACTTCTCGACATATGCGTATTGATTTTCCGTGTCTAGTAAGTTGCAACTAAGATAATAAATGACATGCTCGATGCCATCATCATCGTCCTGAACCAAAACCATGCCGATAGTGGTATCAGCAGCAGCCAAATAGAGTGTGTAGTCATGATGGTAATTCGGAGGCCGCAACAAGGGGGCGGAAACCAGGAGAGTTTTGAGATGAGCAAATGACTCCTCGGCTATGGCATCCCATCGGAATGGGGTGTCACGCTTCAGTAACCGGGTAAAACCCTTTTCCACTTCGGCATAGTTTGGTATAAACCGTCTTAAAAAATTAGCTTTTCCCTACAAACTCTATAATTGCCGCAAAGTTGCAGGGGGAGGAAGATTCACAATTGCCTTGACTTTAAGGGGATCCAGACAGATGCCCTCTCGGGAGATGATAAACCCGAGCAGTCGACCTGATTCCATGCAGAAGACACATTTGTGCGGATTTAAGTGAATATTATAGTGTCTGCAACGAAGAAATATTTCACAAAGGTGCGATGGATGGTCCGCGCGCTTAGCTGAATGAGCGGGAAGATCATCCAGATAAGGCTGTACGATGTGTCTGATATCGTGGAAAGCATACGACATCGCACGCTGAAAAGCAGCGTCGGCATTTTTGAGGCCGAAGGGGAGCTTTTTATAAGCAAAGGTGCCCCAGGGACAGATGAAGGCCGTCTTATGTTGAACTGCCGGAGCAATGTTGATCTGGTTATAACCAGAAAAGCCGTCCATGAAAGAATATATCTCGCTACCCGCACACTCGTCAATGAGTTGATCAATAAATGGAGTGGGGTAGTTTTCCTTTGGGCAAGCTCTGTTGATGTCACGGTAGTTAACGCAGACACGAATGGTGCCGTGTTTTTGTCGACAGGGACGATATTTGAGACCCATTCTGTCAGTAGGATAGGATAGATAAATCCCACCTTAAGAAGCTTTTCAACCTCTGCTTTGATGGCTGCTGCCTTGCGGGGGTGCACGGGACGCAAACGCTGGTCAACAGGTTTGGCCCCGGGATATGTTGGTATCTCGTGCACGACTATAGATGGATCAATCCCGGGCATTTCTTCATATGACCATGCAAAGACATCGCGAAATTCGCGAAAAGGAGCGATATAAACCCGAATCTCCTTAGGAGTGCAGGTCACTCCTATGTAAATATTCTCGATGATCCCTGCCTTGACAGAGATGTCGATTGGTTGAGTCTACGTGATTTTCCCTAAATTCCCTTCGGACGATGTGTGATAAATCTGAATGGGCGTCTGAAGGGGTTGAGAAGGGAGACATGAAGCAAACCACGCAAAACACAATAGAGTTTCCTGGGAGGTAGGGAGAAAGGAAGAACGGTGGTGAAGAGGGAACCACGGTCGTTCATCCAGAGACATGGTCTCTATAATAGCCTCATCGGAAGGAAAGGTTTCCTTCAATGGATCCGAGGAGGTGTATTCTCCTAACCAAGGGGGAAAATCATCTGAGTCAAGTGCCCCACTCGAGACGATGGGCTCATCATGAGAAGTCGATGCAGCGATAATTTCAATGTAGTTGAGCTCGGCTGGGCTCAACAACATCTCCTCACCCCAAGGTTGTATCTGGTCGATGGAAGGAAGAATTCAAGGATCAGAACGAACTGAGATCATAGAGATCGAGGCGAAGTTGGGAGGTGGGAGGGAAAAAACACCCATAAGGGCGGGTTCTTTAAAGAGCCCGACTCCCATATTTTCATACGGAATTGAGGTATGCTCAACAAAGGGTACGTTTCCCTTAGAAGAGGAAGCGAAAAACGAGAGTTGATCAACCGTGACAATTTTCCCTTGATGGGGGAAACGAATGACACGGAAGAGAGACAAAGCTACAACACGCATAGCATACGTCCAGCTCGAGCCCAGAAGAAGGTTATAGGTAAGACTTGCGTCTACAACTTGAACTTCAACTTCTACAGTCTTCCCTTCTAAGGTAATCGGTAGCCGTTGAAGGATACCATACTGTCGAGACTCTCTCCCGTCGAATGCTTCCAAGGTCATCGGGGACTGACTCAACGTCGAAGACCCGATGGCTTTCCAACATGCAATGGACATAATGCAGGTTGAGGCGCCCTCATCAATGAATGTATGATGGATCGTCTTAGAATTGATGACGACTTGAATGAGGAAAGCGATCTGATAAGGCAGTCGCGGAACATGACTCTCGAGATCGAAAGTGATTAAATCTGAGTCCGCTAGATCTATGCCACCGATGGCCGATAGCAGGGACTTCCTCTGGGGGGGCAGCTCTGAAGGACCTCTAATGCGGACATGGCAGACAGAGGCTGCGCTAAGTCCTCCATGATGCTATAGTGCTGGGCAGCACGAGCATTCGGGTTATAGGAAGACCTCCTGAGTACCCCTTTGGGAGGGGCTCGGATTGTCGTCTCGGCACTCGGTCTCTCAATATGGAGAGGACCCAAGCTGGATGGAGGAGCACTTGAGGGAACCTCTAGCTCCTTCCCGGCGGACGACGGATAATCCTTAGCTCAAGTTGATACAAGAATAGGAATAGTTCCAGCCATGAAGACCTGGGAACCGAAAGGAGAGGATGAAGAAGGATCAGCTACCATCTAGGTTTGCTGAGAGGGAAAGGGTTCTTTCAAAACAACAGGGATCCCTTGAGCACCTTTCAACAACCGACTAACTTCGGATCGCCTAGGGCAGTCCTTAGTGTAGTGGTCTTCCTCACAAATGAGGCAAGGATACTTAGGCTTGCACTTAGCTCCTTCCTCACCAGGGGGTTTAGATGATTCCTACTTGGGTTGATCGGACTTATTTTTTCCTTTCCCCTTTTCCTTTTTCTTACCTCTCGAGGCCTTGCCTGCCGTAGAGGACTGAACGACATTGACCTCGGAAGTGTTACTGGAAATTACAATGCCCTGGGAAGAGTTTTCGTTAGGTGAACTCGACTTCTGCTTCCCAGAGTTGGATGACCTTTTAGAGGCCTGGCCTACATAGCCAATGACTCCATCAACAGATGGCTTGGGCGGAGCCTTGGATGTGTCAGGCCTAGGGGTGTCTGGCAGATAATCATGCAAAGTACCAGACTGAGAATAGACTAAGTCTAGGTACTGAGCACGCGCGATCGCTTGCTCTTCAGTTACGCATGCCCCCATAGCAATGTCCCGCGCAATCTTGGGGACAAAGGAGGTAGTAAACTAGTCGGTAAGGAGGAAATCAGGTATCTAGAACTTGATTAACCTGCGACACCTTCTCCATTCATGAATATGATCGGAGATATGTGTAGCAGTGTCCTGCTTAAGAGACGTAAGGAGATGAGTCCCCGTCTCATACCGAATGGGTAACTGAAAGTGATTCAAAAATGCCATAGATAGCGAATTGAAATCATGGAATGATGCACGTGACAATTTGATATACCATTTTGCTGCCGAACCAGTGAGGGTCCTCTGAAAGAGGTGAAGTCAGATCGAGTCATCGAGCCATGAATTCGACGAACACCATAAGTGATACGTCATGACATGATCCTGAGGGTCCTCTCCGGCCTTCCCATCAAATTTGGGACAATCACTAGGAATTTTAGTTGGAACTGGTGGCCACTGTGGGTCGTGTAGAATGGGATCATTCGTCAACTTTGACACATCGGGCAGTTCCAACGTGGCTAAAAATGGTAACTGTGGATTAAACGACATTTGCGGCAGATATGAGGTAGAACCAGAATTCCACCCAGCTCCAAGTTGTCCCCATTGTCCTTGTCCCGATGGACCAGGTCCGTAAGGGCCTTGTCCAGAAGGATTTTTTCCATAGGGGTTATTCCCAGAACCAGGTTGCTGATTCTGCCCCCCAGCACCCCATTGGTTACCATATTGGCCAGCAGGTTGTTGATAATTCGGTTGAGGATTACCCTGCGGCTGTTGGTAATTCTGATAAGGGATATACGGATTTTACCCTTGGGGTTGCTGGTATCTGTACTGAGCCTGTGAACCAGGTGGCATTTGATGGGATTGATACCCACCTGAATGCTGGGGTTGGGATTGGTGCCCACCCAAATAGGGAGGCTGGGCCTGATACCCGCCAGAATAGGGAGGCTGGGATTGATACTCGCCAGAATACGGAGGCTGGGATTGATACCCACCTGAGTACGGAGGTTGGGATTAATACCCGCCCGAGTAAGGAGGTTGGGATTGGTACCCACCTGAATACGGAGGCTGGGATTGATACCCACCTTGATATGGATGTT
>APFE030916389.1:65644-95884 GCA_000404065.3 Pinus taeda
GTGGGTGACCAGGCGAACAGACATGCCAGAGAAAGGATGGCGACCTTTACAATGCTAACAGCCAAGTCTGGAGTCATCTGGAAGGCTGGCTGTTAGAACAAACTCGCCTAAATAGGATCAGCGTGGGTGCAAAACTGGGCTGGCACGCTGGCATCGCAACTCAATTACAGAAGAGGTCCGGTCAGCGTGCACTGATGCCAGCGGAGGGCGCGTTGTTTATGAAATTCGACCAGCGCGGAAAACACGTGTGCTTCCGCGCTGGCAGTGCACCAGCTACATTATCATCCACCAGTCAACGCGATTATTTTAGGAACAGTTGCGATGATCCAATAAACTTAGGCAAAGAGGGTTTTTAGCCATTTCAGAGAGCATGAGCTTAGTGAATGTGATTTTATGACACAGTAGGGAGACTGACAAGGTGACAGTGACATTTTACTGTGTAACAGAGAGGACCTAAGGGATCCCTAGCACCCTTCTAGAGATTTCCACCATGCTCAAATCTCAAAAATTCACTCACGTGAACTTCTACAAGAGGTTGCAGGGGATTTACAGGAAATCCTACAGGAAGTTCTACAAGAACAGGCCGAAAGTGCTTTTTATAGGGTTAATAGTGAAAAAACGGTGGGAAAGTGGAAACGAAGGATGGATAGGGATTTTAAGGGATCTAGGACCTGGTAAACGAAGCTCAGGAGTGATGAAGATGGTTGGATTTGTTCAAAGATGAAGGGAGCAATGTTGCACAAAAATGTAGAAATTAGGGAAAGTTGGGAAAGTATGGCAAATGAGTGAAGGAGATCTTGAGTGAGGGACTGGAGCAGGTTATATGATGGAGAAAGGATAGGCTGGAGTGTCTTACAGGTGTTCTGCACACTACTTTCCAAAACTGATCCAAGCAAAGACTAAGAAAAAATAGATTTATCTATTTTGACCTAATTCTAACCTAGAAACAAGAAATGTGATGAACAGAAATTTATAGACAGGAAATCATGCAAGAAAGCTATGAAAACTGAGAAAGAACAAATCTAAGCATAAAAACACAACTGATATCAACTTTCCTAACTCAAAATCTAACACTAGCAATTGCATTGAAAGGCAAAAACAGTGTTTTTGTGGTAGCAAGTGTGCTTTGGTCTCAATTCATGGTCCCAAGGAGGGAGAAAGGAGATCGAGGACTGCTTGGTGGCCCTTTTGTGGATATTTTCCACTATCAAACTATCAAATCAACCTGAAGCATGAACAACTATCTTAACCATCAAAAACAACCTAAGTGACAAAGCAAGATTTAACCTATATAACAGAAATTATTCTATGAATGCAATAAAAACACATAAAAGTACACAAAGGAGGTACTAGGAACTTCGGTTGGGCCAAACCCCAAGAGCTACAGCCTCCTAAGAAAGCTCAGAGCTGGTTCAAAGCTGGATTCATCTTCATTGATAAAAAAATAATAGTTACATCACAAAGCTATCTGCAAGAAGAAGCTCAAACATGTGCTGATTATAGAGCTGCACTAAAGTGAGAAAATAGACAATCAAATGGCTAACATCTAACTAAAATATAACTAACAAAACTAAGGCCCTAAGCCTTCTTATTTATACAAATGGGGACCTCCAACTGTCCTCCTAAAATCAAGGAACTCGGCTTCCTGGAACTGAAGATAACAACAGTCCTACTTGACTTGCTTGGCTCCCCCTTGGCTTTGTGCTCCAAGTTTTTGATGGAGAATTCGAGTTAGGGGCTCATAAATGAAGGAGAGACCCTCCTACAAATCCTCTCTCTTGTTCTTCCATGAATTTGGCTGCCAAATGCTCATTAAACCTTTGATTTTGTTTCAAAATTGACCAAAAATCTGCATAAAGCACACATTAGACTTTTTGGCATAATGACTAACCCAATTCACTCTATTAGCATAAATATAATAAAAAACATGCAATAAATTAATGAGAATGGTGGATTAAGTTGAATTAAGATGTAAAATGAGCCCATATAATTACTCATTTCTAGGGCTCATCATCACCCCCTACCGAAGGTGTTGCTCATCCTCTGAGCAACTAATCTATCTCTTCATCTTTGATGGCCCTGGTGGCCTCCCTATCATCCCAAGCTTCTGATGTGGTCTACTCATGTGTACCATAAAATTCTACCTTCTTGTTCATGTCCTTCCATTGCTCCTCCTATTCTGCTTGTTTGAATTCTTGTGCTTTTCCTAGCCTTGAAATACATGGAGGCCTGCCTTTTTCTCTTTTCTTTTGGCTTAATTGGTGTGCTCAGGGTAGTGAGGCCAGTTGCTACCTCTCTTTCTAGAATCTCAAAGGACCCTTTTCTTTGTTTTGCCTCTACTTCCTCTTTTTCTCCTCCTTCTATCTCCTTTTCCTTCTCTGTTTGCTTTGTTACTTCTTGTTCTGTCTCTTCATCCTTCTCCTCTTCTATTTTAGTTTCTTCCTTCTCCTTTTCTTGTCCTACTAAGTCAACAGTTGCTTCATCTTCTCCCCCTTTCTACTCTTCTTCCTCACTGTTAGAAGGACTGATATCATAGGTGAGGGCTTTTATGTCACCTTCTGCTGTCACGTTTTTGAAGACTTCCCATGCTATAGGGAGTGTGAATGTTTTTTGGACTTCCTGCCTTAAACTTAATGCTAGAGTCTATGAATCTTTCTGTCATTGTGCTTATATCCCTTCTAAACACCAAATGTAGGGATGGAGACAATAATTTTGAAGAAAACAGGAAAACAAGGGAAAACTGTGTTTTTTTCTAAGAAACAAGTAGACCTTTTTTAACATAATTTCTCCCTTTAGGCTTAATTATTCCCTAAAATTGCATCACTTCTTTTGCAGAAACATGCAATAGATAAAACTGTTTATTTTCTTATTTTTTAAGAAATAGGCAGAAATTTTGAATGCAATTACTCTTATTTTTTAGCTTTAATGCTTCCTTAAAATGATATCATTCCTTCCACATATCGATAATCAAGGTGGGTATGCAGGGAACCTACCTCCTAATTTAAGTTAGAAATTTTGTAAAACCCTGTGTTTTCTTCTAAAAAAAAACAGCTCACTGCCCCTCCCGTAGAACTGGCTGTAGGTGCTCCTGTAGAACCTGTTACTGCTCCTGGAAATTTTTCGTGTTTTTTCACCACAACAATTCACAATTTTTCCTCTCTTCAAACTGTTTCCAACCTGAATTTGTTTCTCAGTTTTTGAAAAGAAATCAATTTTTTGACACAACAAAGAAAAAATAGCACAATTTTCTTTCAAAGAGTGGAGAGTATTGCAAACTCATTTTTTCACACATGCTTAGTTTCTATGGTTGCATCTCTCTTTTTAGAAGAATGTAAGAAAGAATAAGACAGGCTTCGAATGCAAAGGAAAAAAACAGAGAACTGTGTAGAACTCAGAGAAGATATGTAGGCATACTTTTAAGCTTCATTCTCCTTTCTTCAATCCACTGATGTGTTTTTAATCCACCACCTTATTCAAATAAGTCATATGCAGAGAGGTCTCCCGAGCCTACCTTGTTTCAAGCTCGAAATTTAACAAAAATCTCATATATATTTTTTTTTCTGCAGAGCTGCTCTCTGCCCTTTCTATAGAAATCTTCCTATAGACAGTGTTCCTACTCCTGTAGAACTATTACAACTTCCTATAGAATACCGATAAGCAGGAGGGTTTTAAAAAATGGCAGAGAACGACCGATTCACTGCTATGGAGGTGGTATAGAGCTTGTTTCGACTGTGGGGATGATGATAAAATGAAAAAAAAGGTGGTGAGAGTATTTCAAAGATGAGTTCTTACGGCTGTTTATGGAGACTTCCGTTGGTGGAGGGTAAGTTGGCCAAGTGCACATTGGCCCCATGTAGACTGTTGGTCCCCACTGCAGTGTTATTATGAAATTGTATGTTCTATGCCTATTAATCACTTGACATCAATTGTGCTGGAGTTCAAAACATCTGCCACTATCTGTTTCTTAAATTTCCCGTGAGTTGACTATACACGTGTGCTGGGTGATCTCCAGATGAGTGCAATTAAACTAGCTTAGGGTGTCTAGTTAACTGGCCACCTTTCTGGCTTAATCCAACCATTTCATTCGTTTATGAAGTTTTGAACCATACAAATTCAAATAGAGGAACTGGTTTAGACACTTACCTATAAGTCGAAATGTGTGTGTTGCTTGGTTCTTTTGTTGTTGCATGCTCATATTCAATTAATTCACGCCTGTATCCCTTTTGCTATATTCGTTTTGTTGTTTAATGCATGGCTATTATTCTTGTGCAGGTATCCTCTAACTGGATCTAAGCTACAGGAGTCTGCTTCCACCTTTAGATTTGTACCCTCATGCTGCTAATGCTATATTTTTGCAGCACAACGAATTTTTTTGTCCATAGCTCCCAAACGATAGACTGTATTGACCTAGAATTTTTTGCACATGTTTCTATCATCATTAGGAACCTCCCATAGAAAAATTGTGGTCAATGGATGCACATATTTTGAGAAAGACTGAAAATGGATGAAGGTGACAGAGGTCAATTTCTTAGAAACCGTGCACTAGAATTAGTTGAAATTGCTTGGGAAGGTTACTATCACCGATATGCATCTCCCCATGAAACAGGTTTTTAAATGGATTCACGGATATGGAGAAAATGCAAAAATGGCTGAAGGAGATGGAGGCTGATTTCTTGGAAACTGTGCACTAGAATTGGCTGAAATTGCTTGGGCATGTTGCCATCATCTCTATACAGCTCCCCATGAAACAATTTTTTAAATGGATCCACGGTTTTCAAGTTAGGGAAAAAACAAATTTTTGCTCCATGTATTTTTGTATCAGATCATTCTGCAGCTTTTTTTGGACAGTAAAAAAAAATGATCTTGGGCTATAATGTAGACTTGGAATTGAGGGGAGAGAGGTTTGAAGATTGCATGGGGATTTATAAACCCTTTATGAAGCTTTCATGTTCCCTAAACTGCTTTTGAAGTCCTTTTCTATCTCTCTGTAGTTTCTACAGGATCCTCTTGTAGAAAACATAGTTTTCAGAAAAGAAGCACAATGAGGTGGTAAGGATGTTAAGAATGATGGAGAAGGGTGATAGAAGATAGGATAAGTGTTGTTATTGGTTTCAGATCTTTCTTGGCACCTACTGCTGCGTCCTAAAGTTCTCCTGCAAACCTGCAATACAACTCGAAATTCATCTTTTTCTTTTTCTTTTTCTCTTTTTTTTTTTGAAAACAATTAGGGTGCCACAAGGAGGTTTTCACCCTAATTGCCTGCCCTAAGCGCCTCCAGGGGAAGTTTTCACCTAGGGACCTTATTCTCTTTTTTTTCCCTTCTTTCCAACCCATTGACTGCCTCATGGAGGTTTTCGATCAATGAGACAATCTGAGGCGCCTCCTAGGAGGTTTCCACCTTAGTTTTTTATTTTCTCTATTATTTTTCATTTTTTCTCTCTTTTTTTTTTCTACCCTACCCTACTTGAAAAACAAAATAATTTTCAAGTATAAGAATACTTCTAATGGAGCCATGTGCACATCGAGATGATATACAAAATGATGTGGAGACTTGAAATACACGCTTTGACAGGTATCCAGATTTCAGAGACCAAATGATTTGACTTTGAAGGGATCACGCATAGTTGAGGAAGAGAGTGATGCTACACCCTAGCGACCGTCTAGAACCATATCTCAATATAGTTATGATATCCTTGGCCTTTCTGCTGATCTGGATCATTCTCCATGTCTTCTTCTATCATGACCTTCACATCTTCCTCTTTTTGCTGATTTTTTTCTTGAATACATGGAGGATTTGATGGTAACCATGAGGGAGCTCTCTCGATCTCTGATTTTGATGTCTTCTCTTCATCAAGTGTATCCCATGGTCCTTTGATCTCCTCTTTTGAATCTTCTTTTGCTGGATGTGGTCCTTCAATGCTTATAATATAATCTCTTTTTTGCAATACTCTTCTTGAGCTATGGTGAATATCATTGAGCTTAAGAGAAGTTGTTTGGACATGTTGTGCCTCAGCATTGTAATTGGGTTGAGCTACTCCAATGTGAGGGTTTTGAAATGGTGGTACAGGTAGTTGAGTGGGGGTGTATATTTGAGATGGATGTGGATGGGGTTGTGGTTGGGCAGGTGGTTTCCCACTATATACTTGCTGAGTCTGATTGTTATTTGGGTTCGGGTTCAGTGGAGTAGGCATTTAGGGCTGCCTTAGTGGAGCAAGAGGCGATGGTTGCGGTTGAGCAAGTGGTGGAGCCAAGGAGTGGGATGGGAGTTGTAATGGGGCCTCCACCCCTGATGAGGTGCATTCCATTGAGGTTGTGGCTAAACATAGGGGTGAAATGGATGAGTAGCTGGTTGAGCATGATATTGAGATGGATACGACTAAGGAGGGGGTGTGGACCAGGAACGATGAGTAGGGGGACCCCAAGAAGGCATGGAAGTGACTTGATATGGGTTGTTATAAATCTTGGATGTCCCTTGCATTCCCTGCTGGTAAAGTCTGGGTCCATGTGGCCTCCTTTGGTTCATGAAATATAGTGGTTCAGTGGTGCCTTTAGCCCTTTGATATGCAGCTTTAATTTCGAGCAAGGAAGGGCATTGATTCATAGGATGGTCTTCTTGACAGACAAAACACACTTCTATGGAGTGTAATGGACATTCGTTCCTAGGATGCTTTCTAGTGCACCTGGGACAAAATATGGCCAAAGCCCTGTGGGATTTCTCTTGCTTCCTTTGGATCGCAAGGTATCCATTTGCATAACAATAGTCTGTCTCATCTCGCTCTTGAGATCTTCCCACATGTTTCCAATTTCACCTTCAGTGGATAGGTTGGAAGAAAAGGTACTACTCCCAACATTTTTGTTTTCAACCATTTGCTCCAGAGGAATGTTTTCTTCTTCTTCTCCCCTATAGGTTCTTCAAATATGTCTTGTTGTCCACCTAAGGGTTCTTCTTAATCACAACCATTGAAGAAGAGAGAAGGTTGGCTATGTGAAGTAGCAGGGGTGTTGTGCAAACATTTTTCTGAATTATCTCTACTCCTACAAGGCATGAAAGGAAATCTTTTTGGTTGATTTTTGTTTTTTTTTCTCTGCTTGTACCTGCAAAACTGAAATTGATTGAACAACAAATTGCAACTAACTAAAATCTATCTTGTTAAAATGAAAATGTAGAATTTGAAATGAAAACAGGAAAGGACTAATCTATCTTGCTGAAATGAAATTGCAGAATTGAAATGAAAGTAGGAAAGGACTAATCTATTTTGCTAAAATGAAATTGCAGAATTGAAATGAAAGCAGGAAATGACTAATCTATCTTGCTGAAATGAAATTACAGAATTGAAAGGAAAGCAGGAAATGTCTAATCTACTTTTGTAGAATTGAAATTTCTGAATTGAAAGGAAAGCAGGGAATATCTAATCTATTCTTGCTTAAGGGAATTTTCATAATGGAAATGAAACAACTACTCTACTCTTGCGGAAATAAACTACTTAGTAGAAGGTTGCAGTAGAAAATAGAAGAAAAGAAGTAATCACAATACTCTGACACTTCCTCGGCAACGACGCCAAAAAGATGGTGAGCTCCAGTATTGTAGCAATGATGTTGCAACTCCTGAGACTCCCTACTTTATTTTTATCAACCCAGTAGTTTGTAACAAACTTGGAAACGATAGTCCTATATGCACAAGTACTAGCTCTTATTGCAGGTTGTCACTTGATCAGCTGGCACAAGTTCGCTAGGAGCTTAAGCCAACTTCTGTGAGTTATTAGAAGAAGCTTTTAATTGTGATGGATGAAAACTAACTCAAAAGAGGCTAGTCTACTTGCAGAAAGAAGATGAAAGCTGAAAGGAAACACAAACCCTAGCAAACCTTAGTTTTACCAACTAACCCTACTTGTGCAAGGAAAGAGATGTAAGCTACTGAAATGGATGCCATTGACTATTGAAAAGGTAAAATGCATGTATTTAAGCTACTTCTAAAGGAAAATATAGAAAAAACCGTCTTTTGGTATTTTTGAGTAATCTTATGTAGAATTATTATGCATGCATTTTAACTATTTTTTACTGTGCAGAGGTTTATTAGTGAGAGGAAATGGAGTGGGAATTTGCAGGAGGTTAGGAAGGTGTGGAGAGGACCTAAAGGGTCCCTAGCACCCTTTTGGAGATTTCCACCATGCTCATATCTCGAAAAATCGCTCGCGTGAAATTCTACAGGAGGCTGCACGGGATCTACAGGAAATTCTATAGGAAGTTCTACAGGAACAGGCCGAAAGTGGTTTTTAGAGGGTTGATGGTGGAAAAACAGTGGGAAAGTGGAAATTAAGGATGGATAGGGATGATAAGGGATATAGGACTTGGTAAATGAATCTCATGAGTGATGAAGATGGTTGGATTTGTTCAAAGATGAAGGGAGCAATGCTACACTAAAATGTAGAAATTAGGGCAAGTTGGGAAAGTATGGTGAATGAGTGAAGGAGATCTTGAGCGAGGGACTGGAGCAGGTTGTATGATGGAGAAAGGATAGAATGGGGTGTCTTATAGGTGTTTTGCACACTACTTTCCAAAACGATCCAAGCAAAGACTAAGAAAACAGAGATTTATCTATTTTGACCTAATTCTGACCTAGAAAACAGAAACATGATGAACAAAAATTTATAGATAGGAAATCATGTAAGAAAGCTATGGAAATTGAGCAAGAATAGATCTAAGAATAAAAACACAACTGATATCAACTTTCCCAACTCAAAATCTAACACTAACAATTACATTGGAAGGCAAAAACAATGGTTTTATGGCAGCAAGTGTGCCTTGGTCTCAATTCATGGTCCCAAGGAGGGAAAAGGGAGAACAAGGATGGTTGGTGGCTTTTTTATGGATCTTTTCTGTTATCAAACTATCAAATCAACCAGAAGCATGAACAACTATCTTAATCATCAAAAACAACGTAAGTAACAGAGCAAGATTTAACCTATATAGCAGAAATTATTCTATGAATGCAGTAAAAACACATATAAGTCACAAAGGAGGTATTGGGCACTTAGGTTGGGCCCAACCCCAAGAGCTACAACCTCATAAGAAAGCTTAGAGCTGGTTCAAAGCTGGATTCATCTTCATTGATAAAAAAATAATAGTTACATCACAAAATTGTCTGTAAAAAGAAGCTCGAAAATGTGTTGATTATAGCGCTGCACTAAGGTGCGAAAATAGACTATCAAATGGCTAACATCTAACTAAAATCTAACTAACAAAACTGAGGCCCTATGCCTTCTTATTTATACAAATGGGGACCTCCAACAGTCCTCCTAAAATCAAGGAACTCGGCTTCCTGGAACTGAAGATAACAACAGTCCTACTTGACTTGCTTGGCTGCCCCTTGGCTTTGTGCTCCGAGTTTTTGATAGATAATTCAAGGTAATAGCTCATAAATGAAAGGGGAACCCTCCTACAAATCCTCTCCCTTGTTCTTCCATGAATTTGGCTGCCAAATGCTCATTAAACCTTTGATTTTGTCTCAAAATTGACCAAAAATATGCATAAAGCACACATTAGACTTTTTGACATAATGACTAACCCAATTCACTCTATTAGCATAAATATAATAAAAAACATGCAATAAACTAATGAGAATGGTGGATTAAGTCGAATTAAGAGGTAAAATGAGCCCATATAATTACCCATTTCTGGGGCTCATCAGCCTTACCAATGCACCTTCCACATTTCAAGGTTTGATGAATTCCATTTTCAAGCCATTCCTTAGAAAAAATTTGTAGGTATTTTTTAATGATATACTAATCTACAACAAGTCTTGGAAGGATCATATTCATCATGTTGACAGGGTGCTCAAACTAGTGGAGGATAAACAATTATATGCAAAAACCTCCAAATATTTCTCTGGAGTAGAGGAGGTGGAATATTTAGGTCATATTATATCACATGAGGGTGTTAAGGTAGAACTTAACAAAATTAAATCCATTAAGGAATGGAAAATCCCCACAACCATAAAACATCTTTTAGGATTTCTCAGGTTGATAGGGTATTATCGCAAGTTTGCTAAGAATTATGGGAGAATAGCAGCACCTCTAACAACATTACTGAAGAAGGATGCATTTTCTTGGACTCCATAAGCAATTAAGGCCTTTGAACATCTTAAATAGGTAATGTGCCAAACACTGGTCTTAGCTACGCAAAACTTCACAAAAACATTTATTATGGAATGTGATGCCTCAAGAAATGGAATTGGTGTTTTTTTAATGCAAGAAGGAAGATACATTTCTTTTGAAAGTCATCCAATCAAAGGAAAGTATTTACACAAACCTATTTATGAGAAGGAAACACTGGAAATACTACATGCACTAAAGCAATGGATACCTTACCAAATGGGAAGCCACTTCAAGGTAAAAACATATCATGATAGTCTTAAATACTTTTTGGAATGAATATTATCTTCAGAAGAGCATCAAAAATGTGCTACAAAGATGTTGGGTTATGACTTTGAAATCATCTACAAAAAAGGAAAGGAAAATGTTGTTGCAGATGCACTCTCAAGAAAGGATGAGGATGTGGACACATTGCTTTGTGCCATTTCTATTACCCAACCAGGTTCGATAACTAAAGAAAGGGATGAATGAGAGAATGATGAGGAAGTGTGGACACTCATTCAAAAGTTGCAGCAAGATCCCAGTACATCTGATACATTTAGCTGGAAAAATGATTCATTATGGTACAAAGATCACTTATATATTTGTAAGAATTCCCAACTCAAACAAAATATTCTTTTGGAATTGCACACCTCTCCCTTAGGAGGGCACTTAGGATCTTTAAAAAATCACCATGGGGTCAAGAAGGAATTTTCTTGGGATGACCTTAAATCTGATATTCAAAATTTTGTGGCAGAAAGTTTGGTTTTCCAAAACAATAAAGTCGAGACAATTAAGACCCCGAGTCTGTTACAACCTTTAGCCGTTCCAAGTCAATTTTGGGAGGAGGTCACAATCGATTTTATCACAAGTTTACTGAAGTTCAAAAGAAGGAACCTTATCATGGTAGTAGTTGATAAAAATACCAAGTATGCAAACTTTTTCCATTATCTTATCCATTTAAAGCCAGTACAATGTCTATTGCATTTACGGAAACAATTCAAAAGTTACATGGAAACGTAAAGATTATTGTAAGTGACAGAGATCCCATTTTTATTGGAAAGTTTTGGATGAAATTATTTTCTTGTCTAGGTACTCAATTAGCTCATAGCTCATCTTATCATCCTCAATCGTATGGGAAAAATGAGATAATAAATAAATGTTTGGAAGGATATTTGTGTTTCTTTTTATCTAATAAACAAACATAATGGGTCAAGTGGTTACCTCTGGTTGGATGGTGGTATAACACTTCCTTCCATACTGCAGCCAAAATTACCCCATTTATGGCACTTTATGGATATCATCCACCATCAATCACATCATCTTTAAGAGAAAATTATAAGGTTCAAGTAGTGGAATATCACATTGAGCATCAACAATAGGTTCTCCAACAATTAAAGAAAACCTCGCTTTGGAAAATAATTGAATGAAATAAACAACCCGATAAACATCATAATGAAAGAAGTTTTGATGTAGGCAACTGGATATTTTGACAACAACCATACAAACAAATATCCCTCAAGCAAGCTAAGAAGGATAATAAATTTTCACCAAAGTAATATGGTCCTTACAAGGTGTTACAAAAGATTGGTACTATCGCATACAAATTAGAGCTTCCTGCATCTTCTCGAGTGCACCTAGTTTTTCTTGTTTCATGCTTAAAGAAGGTTATAGGTGATAAGCTCCCAGTTCCAACAATATTTTCAGAACTTGACGAGGAAGGAAATATCATATTGGAACTTGAAGCAGTCACAGAAACAAGAACCCGATAACTATGAAATTGTTCAATTTCAAAGTATTTCATCAAGTGGAAGAACATACCCATTGAAGATTCCACATGGGAGTATGATAATTTTATAGAGAAGCATCTAGAACTACTCAAGAATTGAGGACAACACTTTTTTGAACCAAAGGTGCATGTTAGGTCCTTATAATACTAGTGTATCCCCACATTGTTATTATTGTGTCCCATAGAAGCCCACTATTGTTATTGTTGTGCCTTTACATTATTATTGTTATGTAGGATCTGATTATATTGTGACACCTTAGACTCCTATATATAGAAAGGAGGTCTTTTCATTTGTATCATAGAAGAATTTTTCATTTATGTAATGTAAAGGAGGTTTCCCCGTCAAAGAGGATAATTTTAAAGTTGTTTATCTATATATTTGTGAGTTGGTTGCATAAAAAACTTGGAAATGGTGGGTGAGAGGCCTATATCCTACGATGACTAAATATTTCCTCCTAAATGCTAGTCCCTAACCTATTTTAGAGCATTGGGGTTTGACATAACACTTAAGATTTTTGTAATGTGCCCCCAAAAGTTTTCGTTCAATTAAGTTTTGATGACTCATCTAAGGATAATCTAGGAATGATGGGGTATGGTGGAATTCTCAGAGATGGGAAACTTGATTTGATTCATGTCTATGCTTTATCCTATGGAAAAGATACGTATAATATAGATGAATTCCTAGCTCTGGAGGAAGGTTTAGAAATTCCTAGCACAGAGGGTGTTTGTTTTCTCTAGGTGCATGGAGATTCACAATTAGTTATACAGACAATATGAAATTTGGTGTCAATCCATCCACCATAAAACGTAGTGAACAAATGGTGATTACACAATGTGGTTAACAAAATTCATGAATTACTTGGTAAATTTGACTATCAAATTCCACTACACATGTAGACAGAGGGAAATAAAGTGGTCAATGCCCTGGTGAATTCAGCTAGCTCGGGACAACACATAGCTTATGATGAGTCATGGTTAAGGAAGGCTATGAGGGATGAGGCATCCTTATTATCTCTGTGGATAATCCATGGTAAAAATAGGGCAAAGCAACCCCTTGATGGGGGTGATATCACCATAAAATTACACAACGGGAATTCCTCGGAGAACACAATTGGTATATGAGATAACGAGGAATAGGATATTACAGAGGCTTATTATCGATGGATATAAATTATTAGCATGCAGGAATTTTATTTGGGGTGAAGGGCGGCTACCCTCTATGGGTGTACTAGGCACCACATTAGGAGTCACATGCTCTTCATGTGGCATGTTGGAGGACCTTGGATGAGGAATTTTTAAACCAAAGGTATAGCATTTACTTCCCATGGGTGGTGGATGGTAAATTACTATATTGTGCACAAGCTTCAGTAGGTAACATGCCTCATGTACTTCTATGCTTACATTACCCATCCCATGGTAGATTGGTGGATTGCAACATCAATATTGATAGAGGGATGAATTTAATTTATGAAAATATAATGAAGGAATGTTATGACAATGAGAAACATGGGATATCAAGAACTAACAGGCTAGAGATAATGATAGAATCATATCCTCATCGCTGTCTGCATGTGCTCCCTTTGTCAATCACTCCTTATACAAGAATTCTCATGGCTGAAGGGTGGCAACACTAGTGTGGTAATGTGGTAATATATCAGCCTTCTCCTGCCTGGGAAGGAGGTAAAGTTTGTGTATTTTTCTTTTGAATTTTACAATTCAATTTCAGTCATGGTGGAAGGAACCTAAGGAGTTACATTCAATTCAGTGTTTCTCCATATAACTTTTGTTTGCTAGTCGCATTGTTCATTTGGGACATAGACAAATGTTTTTTGTCCTCTTCCTTCACAGTTCAAGGTCTGGTGTGACTTTTTAGTTGGTGGCCATTTTAACCTTGGTGTAGCTCCATCATTCGAAACCTGCGATCATATCCTTTCACTACTCAGATATGGTTTATCGTATGTGGTATCAAGGTACATTTTCCATTTGGTTTTAGTTGTGGTATGGCTAGGATATTTGGTCAATTTTATAGTAGCAGTATCACTATTAAGACTCCACGCACTATCTACTTAGGTTTTATGTCTTCCTTAGTACAATGGGTACTGCCTTCCTTATTAGAATAGGTAACAAAAGGTTTGGGGCACGGGGGCTTTCATCTGTACACAAATTTGGGGTTCTTTGGCTTCATATTACAAATGCGTCTAGTTTTTCATCTTCTTTGTCCTTCAATGTTGGAACCTTATTTACAACATAGGCCTTCCCATCCTATTCCTATCCAAGTGCATATCCATACCATGCTCGTTTATTTTTGCAGGTGTATCGATTATATGGCTCCTTAGCAACGTTTGCATAGCCACAAGGGTATGAGATCTCCTAGTCTATCCTCAATAAGAGAACATTTATTCAAATGGGAATTGGTGGCACATTTCTTTGATGTAGTTCCACTCAACATCTGGAAGGAAATACTTTAGCCAGAGGCAAAGGAGTTTGCTGAAAATGCCTACTTCTTTGGCTCATAGATTGGAGGAAACAATCTCAAATGGGTTCCTAACCCAAGCAATTTCCATAAAAGAAGACTACACTTTCTTCACTCCATTACTCATCATCATTAGATAGATACTCTACTTACTATGGTCATAAGAGACAAGAAAATTGACAGATACATGTTGTTTTCGGGTCAAGAGGAGATAAAAAGGATCCTACTAGCCGTCTGATATAATTTGGATGACAAAGTGGTGATATTGTCTACCATTGAATGCTATATGCTCTCTAAATCAGACACTGAATCCAATGAACAACTTGTAGTGTTTGTAGTTATCAACAATCTAGCTCCAACATTTCTAAACACTAATAGTTCAACAACATCATGAGTAATTATCTTGGACTAAAACGTCCACTCTCCAATTGCTTAATGGGTCTCATAGTGAAAGTATATGTTTTTTGTATAAGGCCTTATTACTTGTTTTGTCAATTCTAGTCTATAGAAGATATATATGTAAAGGAATATAAACTATAGTTTTTTGCTAGGATTGGTAAATTGGGTGAGCTAAACCGTTAACAACTAAAACTATATATGTAAAGGAATATAAACTATAGTTTTTTGCTAGGATTGGTAAATTGGGTGAGCTAAACCATTAACAACTACAATCCTCATGAATCTTAGTCAGTCATGGGTAGACGATAATTTTTTGAAAAACTTTTGGTTAATCCAAACTTACCAAGTCATCTAGATATCTTATGAAGCTTTTCTTTTTGGAAAAGGTTGCCATGTAAACAAATTTCTTTCAAAAAGTAATATAAATCAAAGGAAATATTTACAACAAAAAAATTAGTTTATGGTTAGTATTTCATTTGCTTTATCAATTACCTCACCCTGAATTTTACTCAAATTGTGGGATTGACTTTTATCATTCGTGATTATTTGGTTTCTATTACATGAGTAGGTTTGGAGTTATCGATTGTAATTATTTTTATTTCTCACGTCTATATATTTTTATCATGGAGAAAAAACTAACTACTTTCATTATGTATAAAAGAATTTACATGATATCAATAGATACAACAAACCAATATCTACAAATAATCCAAAGCTATAAAACATGGAAAAACCAAAAAGCTCAGTAAAAAATAACCTTGAAGCAATCTACAGTAATAGAACAACAGAAACCTCTAAATGGGCCAAAAACAAAAAGGCCCAAAAAATAACAAAGCCATAAACATAGTGTGGAGTGCAACAATATCTTTGATAACTTTTAATTGTATTATTTTGAATATAGGAGTTGATGTATTTTTTCATTTTCGAGAACAATTACAAGGAAATGATATATTTTGAAATCCAATATTATATATAAACATAACAAAGATTAATTTTTTTTTCAACATTTAAACCACATGTCATTCAAGAGCAATTTGATGAGCTACTAGAATTGTAGAGGACATTATTGCATGCATATTTTTAGAAGTGTACATCATCTTTAAAATTGACATTTCAAATAGATACATCATAACCATAGATCTAACAAGTCTTGAGAGGGATCAAATTTCTTGATATGCAAAATTCTTTTAAAGTGTAAAATTTGAAAACAATATTTGCACATCAATAGACTTAATCCCTCTTGGTGCTTGATAGATATGTGGTTTACACACACACACACACACATTTTCATTATTTATATTGAATTTTTGAAATCATAAATGGATACAATGAATTGAAAGTCCCCTTAGGCACTTGAATAGTCTAGACTACACACTAAATTTACAATTCCAACAAAATTTTGGTAGACTTTAAACAAATTAGACCAAAAAATATACCAAAAAGAAGCCAAATGTAAAATAGTGAGAACACTTGAAATGTCTTAAAATATATTAAGTGCGAGAATTTATTTTCTTCAATTTCTTTAGATAATATATACATAGTTGACGTCGAAACATTTTACGTAATATGGTCTTTGAAATATTTTATCTATGAATCACATTGTCTATATTAAAATGTTATTTTGTTATTAATATATTTTCTAATACGGGTTTATAGTAACAATCATGGTCAAGGGTCAGTGGGATTGAACTAGGGTTTCTGCAACTCCCCCTATGGTTTCTGCAACCCCTGCTACGGCGGGCTCCCCTGACAGAGATCAGCCTTGACAGAACCTGGGCGGATCTGCGGCCTTGGTCTCCTGCAATAGATCGAAGGAACCATGCAGCCTCCTCAGGGGGAGGGCGATGTGCCTCCCCTAAAAGATGACAACCAAAAGCAGCAGGTTGAGGATAACGACAAAGAAGAAAGGCAGAATGAGGACAATACAGATAGCAGCAAGCATCAGAATAGTGAACAAGCTCAGAAGGACAAACCCAAAGCAAGCTCATCCACATATAGGCCAGTGGCCACTCATAGGCCAAAAGTGGAATTTCCTAGTCACCGAATCAATGCCAGAATACAGTTCATGAGGGATCACGCGTTGATTGGCAAGTTTATTGGAATATGGCCAACTGAGAAAGCACTAAGGGGCTATATAAATTCCAAATGGAACCCAAAGGGTCACATTACTCTGCAACTAGGGCCAAAAGGGTTTTTTACGGCTGTGTTTAACTGCTTGGAAGATCGCCAACAAGGTTCTGGATGGGGGCCCCTACTTCTTTAATTCTACAGGTCTATACCTCAAAGGGTGGGTTGAACGCTTCAATCTGGAAAAGTAAGATCTTAATTGTGCTCCTGTCTGGATAAGGCTGTATTCACTCCCTTGGGAATACTGGGAGGAGGATTCCCTCCAAGAGATCAGAAATGCTCTGGGAAAATTCATCAAGGTAGCAGAGGAAACAAAATTATGCAGATACACATCATATGCCTGGATTTGTGTCTACATGGACCTCAAGCAAGCCCTGCCAGATACAGTAAGTCTCTTCCATGATGATATTGAATGGATACAGTTGATAGATTATGAGAATGTACCGTTTAGATGCAGGAAATGGCATGATCTAGGTCACCTCTACAGAGATTGTCCTCTGAATAGGAAGCCCCCTCCTCAAGTGGACTTAGACAATCCTACTTCCGACGGATTTACCAAAGTGGTAAATCGCAGAACAGGTCATAAGAAATCGACAGCCAATACTAGGACCAACCCAGTTAACTTGTCAAAACCCTCAACGAGCAATAGCTTTGCTGCTATGACTAGTGATGATGTGCAAGATCCTGATAACATACCTCTAAATGACAAGGAAACCAGCAAAGAGAAGCAAGATGGGGTTTCACCGCAGCCAGGGGGAAACTTATCCAGCAAACCGACCCATCATACCCAATCCAAGCTCCCGACCTGGAGCTTCTAAGGAATGGAAGTTGACAATCCAGAACCTAGTACAAAGGCAGTGGAGGAAACAGCTGAAGACTATCAAGAACCCCAGCTCATGGAGGAAGACCCTGAGAATATAGATATTGGTGAATTGGACATTCTAGGACTAGAGCAAGCATGCAAAACAAGAAACTTTGACAAAATCCCAGATCAGCAAGTGGACAACCTGGTGGAGGTCCTCAATCGCGCACAAAATAAATACTCTCTAGGAGTATAGATTAATAGTCAATGGGATGGAAAGTTCGTCACCAAAGACAACAAAAGCAAGGAAGAAAAACCACCCTCGAAAGAACTATCAAGATAGGCGAAGTGTTAGTTGAGTGAGGCAGATATGCCAAGCTGACCAAGTACTTCAATATCAATCCCAACCCTTCTCAATGAAGTTGATATTATGGAACATTAGGGGGCTCAATAGCCCAAGGAAAGGCAGGCTTCTAAAAAACATGCTCATGCAGGAAAAGCCCAATATACTCTTTCTGCAAGAAACAAAATGTACCTCAACAATTTTGGAAAAAATAGCAGCTAAAGCTTGGCCAGGAGGGCTGGTAACAACTGTTGATGCGCAAGGGGAGTCGGGAGGACTGGCAGTTCTCTGGGATGCACGAGTAATTCAACTTGACAGTATAGATGCAAATAAGAACTTCATCCAAGCAATATTTCACGTAATCGGCACTAATATCCATGACCACATGACTAATGTGTATTTCCCCCAAGAAACCATATACAAAGCTGAAATCCTGGATACCTTATCGGAGCTTAACTCATACAGGTTGCACCCACTATGGATATCTGGAGGTGACTTTAATATGATAGCAAGAATGGAAGAAAAGCAGGGAGGCAGAAGCAGGAGCAACAGAGATGGGAACATACTAAAGGATTTTATTCAAAATAACTTGTTGATAGATCTTCTTTCAAATAATGGCATGTTCACATGGAACAACAAAAGAGAAGGAACGCAACAAATAGCCTCTCGTCTTGATAGATTTCTACTATTAGACAATGTAATTCACCTGGGGGGGAATTCATTGCTTCCATCCTTCCAATATCGGGCTCTGATCACTGGCCAATAGCTCTCCATTGGAATCGACCAGGAAACAGCATTCAGCGCCCCTTCCGGTTTGAAGCTTTTTGGTTAACTCATTCGGATTTTAATGAACTTGTTATATCAACCTGGCTCAAGTTTAAACCCTCTAATGGTTCTAAGATGTCTATATTCCAGCGAAAACTGAAGTACCTTAAAGGTGAAATCAAGCACTGGAATCATACCACTTTCGGCAACATTTTCCAGGCACAGGCAGCCCTCAATCAAGAAATGAAGAATGTTCAGCAGAGAATCATTATAGAAGGATGCTCCGAGGACCTAGCAAAACAGGAACAAACTCTTGAATCCCAAATCCTAGACAAAGCACAACAGGAGTAAACACTTTGGAGGCAAAAATCGAGAGTTAAGTGGCTGAAGGATGGGGAAAAAAACACAAAAAAATTTCACAGAACCACAGTGCAGCGCAGAATGAACAACTACATTTCCTACATCAAAAATGAACAGGGAGCCATAATTGAGACGCACGAAGGCATTGAAGATGAGTTTCTCAGATACTTCAAACAAGCCCATCAAGAGCCCAACATAGATAGAACATTTGCTATTGACAAAGTTCTAAGGAACATTCCGAAATTAATCACAGAGGAGCATACTCTTCTCCTCCTTAAACCCATAAGCATTCAGGAGATCGAGAATGTTGTGCATCAGTTAAAAGCAGGAAAAGCACCGGGTCCGAATGGATTCACCTCCAACTTTTTTCACAACTTCTAGGATCTAATCAAATTGGAAGTCTGGCAAGTTGTAGAAGAATCACGCACTTTAAGATGGATGTACCCAGGGCTGAATGCAACCTTCATTGCTTTAATCCCCAAGGCAGAGGAATCCAATACTCCAGACAAGTATAGATCGATTTCTCTTTGCAACATCATCTACAAGATTGTCTCAAAAGTTATAGCTACTAGACTGAAACCTTTGCTCCCTCTCATTATTTCGCCAGAGCAATCTGGTTATGTAGAAGGTCGGCAGATCACGGATGGTATTATTTTAACTCATGAAATAATCCACTCTTTGAAGCAATCAAAAAAACCAGGTATGATGCTTAAAATTGATTTAAGCTTTTGATAGCTTAAGCTGGGTTTACATCCAAAAAAGCTTAACTGGCTTTGGCTTTGCCCCTTCCTGGGATAGGTGGGTTGTCAATCTTCTATCTTCCTCATTCTTTTTTGTGCTTATCAATGGTATCCCTTCGCGCATGTTCCATCCTTCCATAGGTATCAGGCAGGGAGATCCCCTCTCACCTTTCCTTTTTGTCATTATGGCAGAAGGACTGGGTAGAATCATCAAATCTGCTCTGCACTCCCAATGACTCAAGGGCTTATCTTTTCTCAATTCTCCTACCTACTCTCATCAACAATTCGTAGACGATAACATGTTTTTTGGCCATCCCTCTATTCAAGAATCTAGCCTTCTCAAAGCCATCCTATCGAACTTCTCTAAAGCTTCAGGAGCCCTTATTAATCGAGTCAAATCTCAAATCTTTTTCTTCAATACCCCTGCCCCCACCCAAAGAGCCATAGCCTGCATTCTTGGTTTTACCATAGCGTCTCTTCCTTCTAAATACCTTGGAGCGCCCTTAATGGCCTCGACTCTCAAGCATTCCTCTTGGAAAGACCTGTTAGAAAAGCTAGAAGCGAGGCTCTTCCTGTGGACTCACAGAGCTCTTAACATGGCCAGCAGACTCGTTCTGATTAAAGTCGTTCTTCACTCCATGCCCATGTATCTCTTCTCAACTCTAGTAGCTCCCAAATGGGTACTCAAGGATATAAAGAAGCTTCAGCATAATTTCTTATGGGGCAGCTTAGGTCCCAATCGAAAGTGGGCTCTGGTCAAATGGGACAGTGTTTGTCTTCCAAAGAAGGCTGGTGGTATTGGGATAAGAGATCCAGGGCACAGTAACGAGGTAATGGGAGCTAGAATTTGGTGGATATGGCTCTCAAATCCTAACACTCCCTGGGCCTCCCTGTGGACAGCCAAATATGCGAACAATAGCCCTATTGAAGAAAGAATTTGAATGTCAGAAGTAAGTACAGGTTCAGTAATTTGGAATTTGGCCATTCAACATAGGGAACTAATACAACAGCATAGCTTCTGGGAAGTTAAGAGTGGCAATACAGCAAGGTTCTGGGAGGACTCCTGGCAGAAGCTCCCAAAGATCAAGGAAACTCTCCCTAACCTTCCCTTACCAGAGCAAGATATAAATCAATTAGATAAGGTTAGTCAATTCTGGGACCCTTCTTCCACACAAGGGTACAGACGATGGATGGAGGCCAAACAAATTCTGATGCATGGCTCTGAGCAAACACATATCTCTCTCTCCTCATAATTACAAAAACGGCAAATCCTCTCCTCAGAAGGACTGGACATTCTCAGATGGGGATATGAAGAGAAGGGCACTTTTACCACAAGGGAAGCATACAACATAATCATCAAGGAAAGGATAATCAAAGATGTCTTATGGGATAAAATCTAGGATTCCTCTAACTGGCCGAAGGTGTCCACTTTTCTTTGGCTCCTATGTCATAATAAAATTCTCACTTGGGATAACCTCAGAAAAAGAAGCTTTTCTGGACCATCTATATGTCTTAACTACAAGCAAGCAGAGGAATCAGCATTACATCTAATGTAGACTTTGCAAATAGGGCGGAAGATGTGGGAAAAGGCTACCTTCCGATGCCAAAAGAAAGGAAGATTGCATGGGGATATTAAAGCTACTATTCGCAATTGGAGCCAAGCGCCCTATCAAAGCAAACTCCTAAACACACTTTGGCAGCTTATTCCTGGTCTACTGATGTGGAACATCTGGAAGGAGCGGAATCGCAGGGTTTTCAAGGACCAATCAATGTCTATACAGCAGATCTGGACTAGGCTACACTAGAACATTAAATAAACTCTATCCATTAAGGCCTGGTCCCAAGAAGATTTTCCAACACTGCCATAGGAACAATCCGTCTGGGCCAACTGGAAAATTCATTTGAATCAATAGCCTACATCCAAAGACAATCCTACTAAGAGGAACCAAATCCCGACAATATGGATTTCGCCGCCCAGTAACATGATTCAACTCAATTTCGATGGAGCTTCAAAGGGTAATCCAGGAAAAGCAGGATTTGGAGGAGTCTTCAGAGATCATCATGGTACACCTTTACTGATCTTTCTCGGCTCAAAATGTTGGGACTCTAACAACTCAGCAGAACTGGAAGGATTATGGCGTGGTCTTACCCTAGCTAAGGACAAAGGTTTTTTTCCACTCATCATTGAAGGGGACTCGCAAATCATCATAAACATCGTTACAAAAATCATGCAGGGTTCCCCCACACACAAGGTGAGTAGCAGTTGGAGAATGGCTCAAAGGCTCAAACTAATATACAAATGGCTTTCTCAACACCAAGCAATTTCTTTCAAACACACTAGGCGGGAAGGAAATAAGGTGGCTGATTTTCTTGCTAATATAGGAGTGGAAAGTGGGGTAGATTTCTTTGCAGGTTCTCTCTCCAGCATAGCCTCAGAGGATCAACTCTCAAACTTTCATAACATTGTGAAGAATGATATGAATCAAGAGGATGATACACACCCGGATGCGGGTGTCACTGCAGCCCATTTATGGAGTAACTCCCCGCCGGCAGCTGTCCCTGCACTTGGCTCGCAGGCGCAGATCCCACAAACCCACCGCATTTGATATGAATTCTCCAGAGTACAGAATTATGTTCACGCATTTGGTATTGAATGCGCGCTCAGCTCGAGAGGCCGCGCAAGTTGTTTTATCCATGGCTTGGTTTCTGGTTCATGCAATTGCCCTCCTCGGCTCCTTCTATTTCTGTTCGCTTTTCTTCCCGCACCCCTGCTTTGTTCTGGCTGCTTGGAAGCTCATCTGGTTTCTGATTTTGGCTTGGTCTGCCTGCGCTCGGCCCTTTCCCATTTGGTCTTGCCGAATTCCCTTCCCTAGTCTCTCAGTTAATTTGGAAATGGTTCGTCGTCGTGGAGTCTCTCGCCATGGAGGCACCACTGGAAATCGAGGCCGTGCTTCTCAGTCTGCTCCCCAGAACATTATCCCTCTGGCCTCTGCCTCCCCGTCCTCTCCGCCATCTAGTCATGCCAGGCCCCTCCCGCACAACTCTTTCCAATCAACTCGCTTCAAATTCCATAGTAGGCTCAACAAGCCTATTTTGTCAGCCAATATTACAGTAGTCCTTGCCGAGGAGGAGGATAAGCCTAGCAGTTCGGCCCACACCACTACGTCTCAGTCCCAGGATGATAGCGTTCTTCAGGGAGAGGCAGCTAGTGTTGTGTTCAATGGTGAAAACATGCAGGAAGAAGGTAAGGTGCCTGAAGCTCCTCAACCTCCGGTGGACTCTACACAATGCAATGTGCTTGCAGGTGAGCTGGAGCATCCTCCCGGTGACATTTAGAATTTGGAGACACCTCTAGGTGGCGGCGACAGGGGAGATGCAGACAACGCGGTCGTAACGTGGATTGGCTCTCCTAGCCAGGTGGAAAAGGATGCTCTCGACTCTCCGAAACATGTTTAATGAATTTGGTTCAATGCCTAATGATGGCAATTTCTCTTCTAGTCTGTTTCTTTTTTGTTATGCGTCTCTGGATAATGCCAACTTTGTTTTGCTTCAGCGCTTGTTTTTGTATCAATGCGTGCCATTATAGTCCTATGAACTGTAACAGGTCATGGCTCAGCAAGCCCTTGTGTTGGTCTAATTTTGCATATGGCTTTCAAGGCAGATTGTTTATCAGCAAAGCCATTGTTGGCGATAGTACTGTAGTGTTAAACACAGCTCTGGTTTACACTTTTGTCTGTAAGGGACTCATAAAATATGCTTCAAGGTCTTTCATTCCCGGAAGGGTTGTCAAAGGGGTTTGTGTGTATTAGAATTTCTGGTTGAGGGCAGGCTTCAGCCCCTTCTAAGGTCTTGACCTCTTTGTACATATTTTTTCTCTTTTTTAATAGAATAGTCTTTACGCAGAATATATAATATATATATATATATATATTTTTCTAATACACATAAAATTTAACCTATCATAGTGAAATATTTATTTATAATTGACATTAAATATTTTATTATTAATTTAAGTCATATATTGAAATATTTACCAATATAGATCCATCTTAAGCATGGATCTAACATGTGTTGAGAGGGATTAAACCACTTTTAGCTTGCAAAAAAAACCATCCATCTCATCCCTTGATAAGTCTCTCTATATATTAATTTGTTGATTTTTCATTGTTTAAATTTATTTTTTAAATGCAGTATAGAGTACATAACTTAAACGTGTAAATCCAACCATCTTATATTTTACATTTTATAGTGCCTAATAAAAGAGCTAGTAAATTAATTAATTAATTAATTAATTAATTAATTAATTAATTAATTAACATCTAGATACTTAATTTATAATCTAATAAATTCATTTATATTTATAAATATTTATCTATTTACATTAATATTGGTTACTAGTGTACTATCTTATTTAGGGAACTTACTTTTCGTCTTCCACTACAACTATAACTTTTACTATGCTAAATTTATTGTCCTATTAAAAAAACATTTCGCGCTCATTTTTTAAGATTTTTTACACATTTGAACAAAAACTCCATTAATATAATTCATCTCAACTATATTTAATTTATCCAATATTTGTCCTATTAAAAAAACATTTCGCGATCATTTTTTAAGATTTTTTACACATTTGAACAAAAACTCCATTAATATAATTCATCTCAACTATATTTAATTTCTCCAATATATTATCATCACAGATAATAATATACCGTTTATAATAAACCTATGTGTTGCTACGGATATTCCATCATTTGAAATTTTGTATCTATCTCTTAGATTTGAAATCTCTATTTTTTTTTCTCTTTTAAGTATTCTATTTGGATTATTTTATTTGGTTTTGTTTTAAATTTTGTGAATGAATACATGCCATGAAACGTGGTTGTTAAATCAATTTGACATATAAGGTTCTATGCAGCGAAATTTGAAAATAGGGGATATTTGTTTAACATTTTTATAAAGTTTTATGTAAGATTGATATTATTTTATAAAATCAAATTATGTTATTATCACTTTATTGTTTAAAATAATACGAGCCTCAATCTACCACAAGGGAAATTGGATCTATTTGTAGGTGATTGAAAAGAAGCAGAATACAAATAGATAATTTGTAACCAATTATAACAAAAAATATCCACCATAAGATTACATAGTAAAACAAAATAATTGTAGAGTAACATATTATGAAATCAAGAATCTGAAGAAGTCACAAGAGCAAGATATTGTGCACTTGTTCAAGCTATAGTAGAGGGCTTAAGCTCACATTAAAATTTGACTCTCCAGATGGGTCAGATGTGCATCCAATCACTCCAAGAAGGAACATTGATATAATTGCACCCTCTAGATATCATTGAAGGACAAGTTAATATCGTTATTATATTCATGCTTCTCTTTTAGAAAACAACCCAAAATAGTCTTCATTTTCCAGTGAAGGTTGATGGAATGAAAGTATTGATTCTTTATTCCCCTATTGTGGCTAGGGTTAGGAACCTAGTTGGAAACCTCCTCAAGCATTTCTGAATATGAATATGCCTATCATAATGAGAAGAATAAGTTTCCAACTAACAAATCACCTCCTCAATGCTTGCAAAAGTCACTAAGTGAAAAATGGTAGCCACTTCTTATGCCTGAGCCTAGGCACACGGCCGAGATTGTTGGCCTCGACTACCCCCACCCTTGTGATTATGCATTTTTTGGCATGGCATTGAAATTATGCAAATAGAGAAAAAACAAGATATGGGTGAATGTGATCCGAATTTAAACACGAATACAACAAATTACAGATATAACCATAAATACCGAAATGCAGCAGAAATAACACTTCGTTTCATTAATATCAAAATATTGAAATATGCTTACAAACATAATGGAAATAAACTAGCTCGGGTGATGGTAGCTTATCTCTGAGATGAGATGTGGCAGATACATACCTCTTAATTATCTTACAACGAGGCCCAAAGGCCTATTTATTATTCAGAAACAATGGCAAAACCCTAAACATCCAAAAACTTAACCCTAGGAGATGAAGCACCAAAACTGTGGGCCCCATTTAGGTAATTGGTACATCAACTTCTCGAGGTTGTAACTTTGGCATATGATCTTTGTTTGTCTATCATAATACCTTGTTTCGAAGATCTTGAAGAGGAGGCTAAAAAAATTTGGTAAGCCAATTTGGGACTTTTGTGGTCTCTCTGTTTTCCATAAAAATGTTGTTTTGGGCATCAAAATGGCTCCAGGAGTCTAAGCCCCAAAAAACTATCAAAAATAGTAAACTCTGCTATAATTAAAGAAACTAAAAAACTAAAAGAAACAGCGTTGGGGGTCCAAGTGGAATGGGGGGTTGGCCACCAATTTCCACCTGGATAAGTGCTCCCCCCTAAGAGAGTAATGGTCCCCATTGCGTTGAGTGCCTCTATGAGATGGGGAAACTTCTACTAAACTTTGTCCCTGGTGAGCCACTTGCCTTGGTTCAAGAGATGGCTAGATCTGACAACCTGATATAGTTGAATCTTCTGCTAGTGAGTGTTCTTGATCTGTCTATCCATGTGTTATAGACATTTTTGGGCACTTCAACCCCAATCATAAATGTCCATAAACTGAGGGCTCATAAGTCCCTAAAAGTATTGCTTCACTGCCTAAAAGAACAAAGTCACCTGATTACATCATCTCCCAGAAGTTCTCCACTGAAAACTGCTCATAAATGGTCAAAACTGGACCATACTGAAATCTCAATGCAGAGGGTGCGATGCATATCACCTTCCCAGTGTACAAGGTGCGATGCATACTGAATTTCTCCTCTATAGGGTGCAATGGTCAGGAATGGACAAATGGCAGGTTCAAAATGCGAGGTGGAATATCATGGAATCTTCTAGAAGCTTCCCCTTTGACACTTGCCTCTCTGTTTTCGACCAGGGATGAGTAAGAGATCATCATTCTCCAAGTGGAAGCAGGAACTATCAGAGAGAGGACACTAATCAAGATCCCAGAAGATGACTCACCTCTCTGTAATCATCTATATATGGATCCCTCATCACAGAGATCCAGAGGCTGGAATTTTGTATCTTATAGAGAAGTGTTGTTCGTTTTCTGGTGTACATTCATAGTGTTAGGTGATCTAAGCTTTCCTTGAGGTGAAGAAGGGCTTCCTAGTTGGAGGATGATGCTGGGTCAGAACATATGGTTGTAATCCTCTCGCTACTTTTCATCTTAATAAAGCTATTCTTGTTTTCTTCCATATTCTTGTGTACTTGTTTATATATGCATTTATATGGCTAACGCACATCTGGTCCTGTGTTATTTATGAATATAGATCTTTTTTTCTTCAATAGTAGTATGTTGCTGTGATTTGACAGGTTCTTTTTGAAGCTGAGTAGACGAAGAAGAAGCGGCAAAGCTCTATCAAGAAGGAGAGCAAATCAAATGCAAGACTAAGGTTGGTCTTCTTGGTTCTCCTCTTGTCTATTTTCATAAAAGAAAAAAAAAAGTAGACTTTACTTGTTTGTTTCTAAGATAACCACCCATCTTAGTGGGAATAGCAGCATCCGAGTGGACACTATTCTTGGTAACAAAATGGCGACTCCACTGGGGAGCGACTAGATTATTTGTTAGCATATCTATCTTTGTTTCTTTTATAAACTTACAGACGGAGCTTGAAGTCAAGCCAGCTAGCCTTCGAACTGCATTTGTTATACAAATGCAAAGTAGATCAATGTTGCTTCAGTCTATCTCCGGGTTTTTTTTATGAATTAAACAATAGATCTGCAAGCAATCTAATTGCCCTAAGTGGTGCCTCTAGTAACCTCTTTAGATCACCCCTGTGTTTTACATACACTAAACATTACTTACTCGGCCTAAATCCCTGAACTGAATTGCAAACTGTGAGTGAAAACTTGTTTAAAGTCTCCCACTGGTACCATTGCACCCTGCCCTCAAGGCAGACTGTATGCATCACACTTCCTGAGTGCAGTATGTGCGCGGCATACTGGTTTCACTGTGTAACAGGTGTGATGGTCAGGGAAGGTTAACTTTACCTTAAGACTGTGGCTTTTTCTCACTATTTTCAGTCCTATTTAGGAGTTTTTATGTCTGTAGTCAGTGTATTTCTGTGAAAACCCCTTCTCTTGCATTATTCTGCCTCCTTAGTGCAAAGAACTGTAAGTGTTTTTTTATGTATTGTGCTTCATTTTCAGTTCTCTTTTGCAAAAAATAGCATAGTCGAATTGTCGCTTCTGTGTAGGTTTTAGCCCCGTACAAAAATTACCTACATACGAATTCTAAATCACAGAAAAATAAACAATGCGAGAGCATAACACATAAAAACACATATGCACATAGATTTTCCCCTGGATCCCAAAACCGAGACTACCAGCTTGATTTTTCATTTATGTTCTTTCAATGTTACAATACATATTTATACATGCCGAAGCAATCCAATACCATGGACCGAAAACCATCACGTCCAAAACCATGGACCGAAAACCATCGTGTCCAAAAAACATGTGCGAAAATCATGCACAAAACCATAGGTGGGTCCGCCCAACCTAAAGTGGGGTTACAGGTACCCCTCAATCCCCCTGTTAACTATGTGGAAAAAATATAACACAACCCAAAAAACTCCCACTTGTTGTTTTCTTTCCAAAGGGGGCCACAGGAGAGCTTAGTCATTTTTTTAGCCCTGAAACACCCATTGTTTCTCTACACCAAGAGAACTTCTCAGAGCTAATAGATTTTGTCAATGCATCTGCAGTAATCTTCAAAGTGTCCAACTTTATCAACAACACCTTTTTGTCTTCTATCATATCCCTCACAAAGTGATACTGAACATCAATGTGCTTTGTCTTTGAATGATAAGCAGGGTTCTTTGCCAAGAAAATTTCACTTTGGCTGTCACAGTCTATCCTTATAGCTCCCTGTACTAACCCCATACTTGAAAAAAATCTCTGCAACCAAACTGCTTCCTTGCTTGCATGAGTGGCTGCCATGTATTCTGCCTCTGTAGTTGATAGTTCCACTACATATTGTTTCTTACTCATCCAACTGACTGCAACTCCAAATAGGTTAAACATATACCCACTTGTAGATCTTCTCTGATCCAGATCTCCAGCCCAGTCTGCATCAACAAAGCCATGAATATCCAACACTCTTTCCAATCCTGGTCTTCCTTGGTAGCACAAACCATAATCACTAGTTCCACGCAAATACCTGAAAACCCGCTTCAATGTTGTCCAGTGCTCCTTCCCTGGTTTTGACATAAACCTGCTCAATACTCCCAGTGCATGTGCAATGTCTGGTCTAGTACATACCATGGCGTATATCAAGCTACCGACTGCACTTGCTTATGGAACACGGGACATGTCCTCTTCCTCTTCTTGTGTCTTGGGACACTGTTCAGCAGATAACCTCACACCTACAGGAATAGGAACCTTCACCGGTTTACTATCCTACATATTAAACCTCTGCAATATTGTCTCGACATACTTCCTCTGTGGTTTAACTAGAGCTTCCTCTTTGCCCGATCTCTTATAATTTCCATGCCCAAAATATAGTTTGCAGCACCGAGATCTTTCATGTCGAATTTGGAGGACAATTGGGTCTTCAAATCCTGGATAATTTCTTTGTCATTTCCAACCAACAACCTATCATCCACATACAAGACCAGATAAATAACACGGTCACCAATTAATTTAAAATACACACAATGATCTGCTTTGCTTCTGGTGAAGCCAAGTCCCGTATAAATGTATCAAATTTCTGATACCACATCCTTGGTGACTGTTTTAACCCATACAGAGACTTCTTTAACTTGCATACTAGTTCTTCCTTACCCTTCACCGCAAAGCCTTCAGGTTGCTTCATGTAGATTTCCTCTTCCAAATCCCCATGAAGAAATTTTGTCTTCACATCCATCTGTTCTACCTCAAAATCAAAAGCAACAACAACGGATAAAAGTAATCTAATAGAAGTTACCTTGGAAACAGGAGAAAAAATATCACCAAAATCAATTCCCGACACCTGGGAATAACCTTTTGCTACCAACCGAGATTTCTATTTCTCCACCTTCCTTTCTGCATTAGTCTTCTTCTTGAACACCCATTTGCTGCCAATGGGTTTCCTTCCAACCGGAAACTCCACCAGATCCCAAGCCTCATTTTTGTGCAAAGATGCCATTTCATCAACCATGGCCTCTTTCCAGAGTTTTCCATCCTCTAAATGCACTGCTTCCTTCACAGTTCTAGGATCATCATCAGTAACAGACAAAGCAAAGGTTGAACAGAAAGCAGATGGACTATACCTTTCTGGTTGCCTTCTTTCT
>APFE030916389.1:112996-216213 GCA_000404065.3 Pinus taeda
CCTCTTGCTACTTTTCATATTAATAAAGCTATTCTTGTTTTCTTCCATATTCTTGTGTACTTGTTTATATATGCATTTATATGGTTAACACACATCTGGTCCTGTGGTATTTATGAATATAGATCTTTGTTTCTTCGATAGTAGTATGTTGCTGTGATTCGACGGGTTCTTTTTTAAGCTGGGCAAACGAAGAAGAAGCGGCGAAGCTCTATCAAGAAGGAGAGGAAATCAAGCACAAGACTAAGGTTGGTCTTCTTGGTTCTCCTCTTGTCTATTTTTATAAAAGAAAACAAAAGTAGACTTTACTTGTTTGTTTCTAAGATAGCCACCCATCTTAGTGGGAATAGCAGCATCCGAGTGGACACTATTCCTGGTAACACCGTGATCTGATCAGTTGTGGCTTGTTCCATGTAGTTTGGGTTTAGCTCTGTTGGAGTGAGTTGTTATGCAATGTTAGATGTGTCTAGAAATGGTGGAAAGTATGGTTGAAGGAAGTCTACATTGAACACTAGGTGTAGACCAAGGAATGATGGAATGATGAGCTCGAAGGCATTATCCCCTACAACCTTGGTGATGGTTTATGAACAATATCAGAGTGGGCAAAGCTTATGGTGGGGTCCAGCAAGGCACTCCTTTTGAAAATGTAGCCAAATTTTGTCACCCACCTGGAACTTGTGCGACACCTGATGCTGGTCATGGCGCTGCTTGTACTTAGCATTGACTCTATCCACTGTATCATGGACCTGTTGGAAGATGTGTTCAATGTGCTCAATGAAGCTGCTAGCCCTATCAGCTTCGAACTCGACATGAGCCAAATCAGCCTGAGTAGATGTAAACAGTATGGCCACATCAATGGGACATAATGAATGAAATCCCAACATTACTTGGAAAGGGTTGTGGCCCATTTTTCTATGGAGATCTCTTTTGTAGTCGCGTTGGAAATAGGGGAGGCTTTCATCCCATGTGCATGGATGTTTCGAGTTATACGTGTACATAATGTGTACGGTCATCCTATTAATGACTTTTGTTTTGCCATCAGTTTGGGGATGTAAAGTCACGGACTTAGTCAGTTTGGTATCCCGCATCAACTAGAAACTTGACCAAAATGCACTTAGGAATTTGTTGTCCTGTTCGTAGACAATGGACTGTGGGATCCCAAAGTGTACCCACACTTTCTCAAAGAAGACCTCAGCAGTGGCCTTTGCTGTGATACTCTTCTTGTAGACTGCCATAATGGCCATCTTAAAGAATCTGTCAATGACCACAAAAAAGTAGTCGTTGTTGTGCTTAGTAGAAGGAAGGCCCGACTTGTAATCCATGGAGATGGATTCCCAAGGTCGATTAAGAGTAGGCATAGGAGTATATAGGCATTGCTTCTTGATGGTTGGTTTGGCAATGGCAAGGGTTGTGTAGGATTTAATGTACCTCCCAACATCCTGATGAAGGTTTGGCCAATAAAAGAACTTTTGCAGTACTTTCGTTGTTTTCTCTACTCCGAAATGTCCAGCTACTCACCCTGTAGGTCACCCACCAAATAATCTTGGCACACTTGCTTGAAGGAACACAAATTTGTCCTAGGTGGCATAACAGTGCATCCTGGAGGTGAAAATTTGGAACTTTATTACCTTCAAGGAGTAGCTGGTACGTCCCACAGAATTCTGGATCACTCTCGTAAAGATGCAGCCACCCCAAAGTCTCATGCCCATAGGAGTCAAGCACAGTGATCAACACGATGACTGGTGGTTGACTGAGGTAGTATGCAACATTATTTTTGCTTCCCTTCTTGCACTTAATGTTCAAGTGGAATTGTTAGAGGGATGTGGACCATTTCTGATGGCGATCGTTCTACAACTCCCCTTGTGTCTGTATGAACTGCAGAGGTCGGTGGTTTGTGTGGATGACTATTTCCTTCCCTAGATTTTAATGCTTTGATTTATGGCATGGTGGCACAATGGAATAAATTTCTTTGTCATAAGTGGGATACTTTCATACTGTGTTTGAAAGTATCTCACTATAGTAAGCCACTGGATGCCCCTTTTGAGTAAGAACTACACCAATAGTAAAGTAGGAGGTGTATATCTCAATCCCAAATGGTTGTTGCAGGTATGGTAATGTGAGCACTAGTGCAGAGAAGAGGTAATGCTTCAACTCGGCCAACGCTTTCTGTTGGATTTCAGACAGAAAAAACTTTACTTTCTATCCACCCTTAGTGACTTGACTTAAAGGCCATGTGATATGAGAGAACCCCAACACGAACCTATGGTAGAAATTGGCAAGACCCAAAAAGCTGCGAAGCTCTCTTAAAGTGGTTGGGGTTGGCCAATCTTGAATGAATTGTATCTTGGCTGGGTCCACATGCGCACCCTGATCATCAATGATGTACCCTAGATATTGAACCCCAGTCATGCCAAAAGTGAATTTCTCCAAATTGGCATACAACTTGTGTTGTCACAATGTTTGAAGGACTTATCGAATATGATGGAGGTGCTCTTCCCAACTATAACTGAATATCAAGATTTCATCTAAATACACCACCATGAATGCATTGGTGAAGGGTCGCAAGATGTCTTCCATCAATCTCATGAGGTTGTGGGGGCATTCGTCAACTCGAAAGGCATGACCAACCATTCAAAAAGGCCTTGCTTGGATTTGAAGGTAGTCTTCCAAACATCGGAGGGTTCGATGGGCACATGGTGATAATCAGACTTCAAGTCAACCTTGCTGAAATCTTTGGCCCCCTTGAGCTAGCCCAGAAGATCACCAATCCCTGGGTTTGGGTACCTATTCCAGATAATGACCTTGTTTAGTGCCCAATAGTCAATACAGAGTCTCCAGGTCTTGTCCTTCTTCTGTACCAATATAATCGGGCTCCCACAAGGTGATGACCTTGACCCGATGTGCCCTTTCTGTAACAACTCCTGAATATGCCTCTTGATCTCACCATTCTCTAGAAGAGAGTGTCAATATATCGGTCCATTAGGTAGTGACACACTTGGCGTCATATCGATGGAGCTCTTGACCTAACAGTGTGAGGTACCCCCGTAGGTGAGGCGAAAATGTCCTTGTACTCCTCCACGACCTTGTCCGCCTACTGTTGTTGTGCGGTGGAGCCCTATCTAGAAGTCATGGCCACAAACTTCTTCTTGCCCTGAGAGTGAACCACAAGGAAAACAAATTTCCTGGTTTTGGAAATGATCTTACTGCATCGTTTTGCAGTGATCAAATAGATGGTGGTAGGTGGGTTACCTCCGGTATCCTGTACTACTTATCACCCAAAGTAATAATCACATTGCGAGGTCTATACTCGTATACAACATGTTGCTTCCACGGGTATGGTTTTCCTAATAATACATCACAAAATTCAAGAGGAGCAACATCACACAGTACCTCATCTGTGAAGGGTTGGATCTTGTATGGAAGGAAACGCTGTTGGCTGACATGAAGATCTAGTCCTTAGTGAAGCCACCCGATAGTGTATGGTTACAGAAGTGATGTCTTCAGTAGGCCCAACCACTTTACGGCCTCTATTGAAATGAGGTTCTTTTGGCTCCGGATGTTAATAATGAACTGCAGCAAAGGACCTTTCACCCACATCTGTGAGTGGAAGTGGTTTTCCCCCTCCTCTGGATCTTCATGCTCATTCTTCTAGATCTTGGTGGTGGCCATAGTGGCACTAGTCTCTGCGTCAATGATCTTCTTCCCTTTGTCATTCCCCTTGTCAGGTCCTGACTCAGAGTCAGAACATGTGTCTGATTCATAAGCCTTCAGCTTGGCCACCAGTGACTATTTGGCCTGACACTCACTTGTGTTGTGAGTGCAACTCTTATGGAAATCACACCATTTTACCATGTCCTTATTTTTCTTCGTGGTGTCATTCTTTCCTTGCAGATTCGGTAGGTTGTCCTTGGTCGCCTTGCCTTGGATTTGGCCTTTTCTCTATGGTTTTGGGTTGCCTTTTCCTTTCTTTGGATTAGCAGGTCCAAAGTCTCGCTTCTTCTGTTTAAACTTCTTCTCAATCTTAAAAGCGTATCGATATGTGGAGGGTATAGAAAACATTTGTGAACTTCATCACATCTTGGTCCCTTCCCTACTGTAGCATGGTCCATTTATGTATTTATCTTCATCGCTCCCAATAAGGTAATAGTGTTGCTTGATGACATCTCAGAAAGAATCCCAACTAGGTGCGACTGAAAATAATGAGGATTCCTCTCATCCTTTTTTTCACAGTAGGTCTCCAACCAATCCTTGACATGTGGAGTGGCTTTGGGAAGTGCAACAGTAATAGTTTCTTGATTAGAAAAGTCATGAACCGAAAAATACCCATCCAACAAATTCAACCATTTACCTACAACGTCTACATCTATCTCGCCCTCAAATATGGGAATATCGAAGTTAACTTGTACCTTAAAAGGAGTGGCACCTCTAGAGTGGTTGTTGGATGATGTGTCACTTGTGGATAGCCGTTGAAGGATCTGGATAAAGTTATCCATCATCGTGTTCCTCTATCGTTCGAGGGCTTCCTAGAGCAATATTTTGAAAGGATCTCATGCCCCCTCATATTTCCTTTTTTTCTCCATGGGAGGCTATTAGGGTTTGCGAGGCTGGTCTTGCAAAGGTTCAACCATATCAAGCCCTAACTCATACCCTTACCTCATCGGGGACATGCAAAGAAAAATAGAAAAAGAGTGGACCGCTTTGGTACCCCGATCTAAACTTAAACAGGAATGCAACAAATTACATATATAACCATAAAAATAAATGCAACAAAAATATTTCTTCATTTCATTAATACCAGAATACTAAAATATGATTACAAACATAATGGAAATAAACTAGCATGGATGATGGTAGCTTATCTTTGAGAAGAGATGTGGCGGCTACATGCCTCTGAACTATGATACAATGAGGCTCAAAGACATATTTATTTTTGAGAAACAATGGAAAACCTTAAACATCCAAAAACCAAATCCTAGGAGATGAAGATCCAAAACTGTTGGCCCCGTTTGGGCAAATTGGTACATCAAGTTCCCATGGTCATAACTTTAGCATACGATATCTGTTTGGCTATCATAATACCTCATTTCAAAGATCTTGAAGAGGATGTTGAAAATAAATTATAATGTCATTTAGTGTACTTTTGGTCTCTCCATATTCCCTAAAAATGTCATTTAGGCCCTCGAAATGGCTCTGGAAGTCCAAGACCTGAAAAAACTGCCAAAAATAGTAAAATATGATACAGGTAAGGAAACTGAGAAATTGGAAGAGACAATGTTGGGGGTCCAAGTGGAATAGGTGGGTGGCCACCAATATCCACCTGTCAGAATGCATGAAGATATGTTACACTTTGGGCTAATTATGGTGATGAAATTTCAAGTTTTTCCTCTTTTATCAAATTGAAGCCCTCAAAATTCATATAAGCACTATTAATTTTGATTCAGAGTAAAAAGAAAAATTATGTAGAATTATGTCGTTGCCCTAATAATATTTTTTGCAAAAGTATTTAGTGTCATATAATATGTCAATTTCACATTAAATGAAATGCTTGTCCTTGCAAATATTCACACATCTTAAGAAGTATGCATGTATTCACGTACCATAACTTAGTCTAAAATGTTATATTATATATATATATATTATATATATATAATATATATATATATATATATATATATATATATATATATGATATAATATATATATAAATAGTCTTATATAATTATATATATATATAATAATATATATAATATATATAATATATAGAGCATGATCTACACATAGAGATCTACTTTTTCCATATTAAAAGTTTAATTTTTTATGTAAAATCATTTTTTTCTTTTTAAGTTGGTGAATTAATATTTCAATTCAATTTTGCAGACACATGTTCATGCAAGTTTTTTTTCAACTATTTAAAAAAAATTGAAATACCAAGAGTAACTTTTTGGAGAGGACTTGTAAATGAATATAGTGGTTTTGTTTTTTTTAATTTCGTTGTGTATATTTTATGATATTGATTTTTTATTCAACCTCTTTAAAATTGTTCAAAAAAAATTCAAGCATTATTTTTAAAAGAAATTAGATGCAAAATACAGTACGAGTTTGAAAATGTCAAACTCATATGCCATTGGATAGAGGATTCCTTGATGAATCTAACATTATTAACTCTGCCAGTGGAAAAAATTCCCTAAGTCCGCTAGGGTACAAAATGATGTTGCAAGAAATTTTGCAGAAGGGGTGTTCAAATTGTGGATTTTAGGACTCCAAAGGCTCAATTGAGCACTTAAAGCGCTCGATCGAGCATTTAAATTTCAAATTCAAATAGCTTTATCAAGGGTTTCATAAACCCTCAATCAAGCCATATATATGATTAACAGGGGCTTGATCGATCTATATAACTTGATTGAGCTATTATGCTCAATCGAGTCTTTATAAAAAAAAATTAATGTCATAATTTATCTAAAATTTAAGTTGTCAATGACATTTTAAAATTCCAAATATTGTTATAAATTTGTTATCGTGTCATGTAGAAACCTTATTAAATTCAATATTAAAAATATGTTATTATTATTATTATTATTATTATGAAATTAAATTACGAAATCTAATATTATTAAATTTAATATAATATAAAATTTGTTATATTATCATATATACTAGCACAACCACATTAATAAATGTGGTTCATGTACACCATAGGGGTCAACAAAAGAGTCATTAACACAAGAAGAGTCATATAAGATTCTCAATATGCTAATTTTAGTTAACCTATTTTTTTATAAATCTAAAACAATAAAATATATAATATTTTTAAAATACTGAAGTAATCATAACCTAAAGCTACCTAAAGAAATAAAACCTAAACAATTTCAATTGGAAGTCATGAAGCGGTATATGTATATCTGATGGAGGCAGCTAGACCATTAATTATCATTTTCCATCTAATTGAATGAACAACACACATTTGAAATCTTTCATTTTAAAAATGTGTTATATAAAAAAAATTGTTCTATGACATCCAAATCACACACACACACACACACACACACACACACACACACACACACACACAGAGATATATAAACATAGTATTTTAATTGTCAAAGTATTTTAAAAAAATTTAAATATAAAGGAGAGATAGTGGGAGAGAAGGGTAAGAGAGAGGGGGGGCACAAATATGGAGAGAGGGAGAGGAGGAGAGAGTCTTCGAGAAAGAGAGGGAACTTGAGAGATGGAGTTGGAGGAAAAGGTAGGGAAGGAAGAAGTTCAAGACATATAAAGAGAGAAAGATGGAGAGAGAGAGGGAGTGACAAAGGAGAGATGGAGAGAGAGTGTGTATGCTTGGGGGTGAGATAGAAAAACAAAGAATGAGAGATGGAGAGAAGGGGGAGAGAGAATCATACATGGAGGGAGATAGTCAAGATAGTTGCAGGATAAAGATTGAGAGAGAGAGGGGGTGGGGATAGATAGAGGGAGGTGGGAGAGAAAATAAGAGAGAGAGAGGACTTGAGAGGGAGGGAGAGAGAGATGGATTTGGAGGGGGAGTGTTACACAATATTTTGTCACACCTCCCGCACTACCCTATGAGATACCCCAAAGTGTCTGAAACACAAACATCATGCAATGTACTCATTCATATATGCAGCTCAAATCCTCCCTAAAACACTGATTGGAAAATTCCTTGAGCTTCCCCTCAAGGAAATGGCTCTCAAACCCTAATTTTAGAATCATCGCTCTTATCATACTGAAAACTGCGATGGTCACTAGTTGCACTATACTAGCCTCGCGATGCCATCGCTCTATTTTCTTGGATACCCATGATGATCCCTAAAAGTAAATTTTCCCAAAGAGGATGAGAAGCTTTGTGATCTAGAAGCTTCAAAAGCGGCGAGATGGAGGTTTTTCGGCATGGATGAGGTCGATTTCTATCGACTTTTCCTTTTGGTCTTATCCCTATGAGCTACCTCCTTTAGATGAGGGCTTCCTCCTATCTTTGGAGAGATCCTAACTCCCTTTCCATGCCTATATATTCGTCTTTTCCAATTCCCAAATTGTTGGTCTTTGGCTATTTGCACCCTTATGCTGAGATTGTGCCTACATGCTTCTCATTTGGCTTGGAGGAGTGTTTGGAGAGCTTAATCTTGGACTTGGACATTCATTCAAGGAGAGATCATTGACATCAAGGCTTGGTTGTATGCTTCCTCATTTATTCTATTAATATACAATTGCTAGTTCATTTTCCATAATTTTGTATGCTTATGTATCATTTATCTTAACGGTCCTTGATCTATTAAGTAGGTTACTTTTGATTATGCTATTTGTATTTGCATGCCTTTTTGTGTCTTGATCTCTTATGGAGGTGTTTAAACGATGTGAGTAGTAGGACTGAGCCCATGACGCAAGTGATTCAAGGTCTTCAACAAAGGAAGACATGATAGCATGAGAGCAAGGTAGGCGATCTTCTTCATCTCTTATTTCAATTGTAGCTTAGGAAAGTATCCAGTAGATTGTCATGTAGGTTGCTAGTCCCATTCATTGGGCTAGAGGGATCGTCTTTGTCCACATAGAGGATTACTTAGACAACAAAATGGTGACTCCGTTGGGGATGCTATAACCATTTCCATCCAATCCTTCACCCCGATCTTGTGATAAGTTTGACCAACCGTTAGTTTCTAGCTTGTTTGGTTCTTTGTAACTATTTTCATTTACTAATGATTGCTTGAGGACACACAATTTTGTATGGTCGTGAAGACTTTTTATTTTTCCCTCATCTTTCTTTCCCATCATGGTTTTGGCCTTCAAAGTCACGATATCATCATTGATTTTTTAATTATAGTTGCGATCATTACCCTTTCATCACCCTTATTCCTATAATAGGCATGGTGATCCCACAGGATAAGAGAAATTAGGGTTTTTCTTCTTGTTCTCACTCTTTTTTCCCTTTATCAGTGATTTTATGGTGTGTCCATGGTGTATTTATCCTAATTATCATGCTTGATTGACTGCAATTGTCTCTTGATTTGGTTTATGTGTGTTTGAATCTTGTTTTCTTTCTAGGGTTTCTAGGATTTCTAGGTCACCCTCCACTCATGAATTGGTCTGCTTCTCAGATATTGATTACTCTTGTTCAAGAGTCTTCTGCATCAGGAAATATTTTACAAGTTTCTTTTGTTTCTTTGGTTTGAAGTTGTTCTCATTAATGTCGAACCATATTGATGGTTTGAAGATCACTTTAGTTCCATTGTGAAGCATAGATCACAAATTGTTTTCTTTGGTTGAACCAAAAGAACATGCTTTTTATCTTTCTTATGTTTTGGAAAGTGAAAGTAGTTGTCATTTAAGTATTTTCAAGACATTTCTTGCATTCAAAATCATAAAGTGAAAGAAATTTTCATGTTCAGTGAGTTGTTTGCATTTCCCTTTACTTTTTGTATTCATTTTCATTGATTGAATCAAAGTGAAAGGAAAACCATGATTGAATCTTAGTGAAACAAAAGAGAATTTCATTTCTATAGGATTTCATATTGGCATTGCATTTGTTACTAGAATGAAATATTAGATTTCGTTTTTACATATTGCATTGGAAAGAATTGTGTTGATGCATTTTGAATTGTTTGATGCATTGCTTGGTTGTTTCTCTTCCTTTGTTAGCTTAGCCTTCATCGAATGAAAAGGTTTCATTTTCATCATTTAGTTTCATTATAGGAACAAGTGACATTGTTGAGCCATCAAAATTGAAACTTAATTCAAGAATAACTTAAAATTTACATCAATTAACCAAAGGAACATTTGTCACTTAATGCAAATATCTAGATGTCTAGGTTAGAGACATGTTCCGACGTCTTAAAACATAGCAGATGTCGTTAAATGCCTGCAGTGTATGCTAGGGGTGAAATCTCATCCTAGTATGGAAGTATATAGAAGGTTCTCTAGTACTTTTGGGTATATCAGAGGCATTTCAGTATGAAAAGTATATAGAGATTCTCTCATCGAACAACTTTGCATTACACAACACTAACACAAACTTGTGCTCTCTGTATCGTCGCGTATATATTAGGAAACCCCATTAGGTTGATATCCTTTAGCCATAGGTAACTGAGTCAGTCACCTTGTAAATGTGATACACTAAACATAGGATTTGGGTAGATTGGCCAACATACATTAAGTATTTGGCTTCAACTGGGGTGTATCTTGCGGTTTAAAGATACTTGGTAAGCCCTCTTGCCTAGATTTACCCATTTTGATTTATTTCTTATTTTGTGCCAATGAAATTAACTGCCAATGATAGCATGTCAAAACCATGCAGTTGCTTCTTAGCCCAATATTGAGCGAAACCTTGTAAATTTTAAATTTAATTATCCCTTAACAAATCATCTCTCCTTCTTCTTCCGTTGAAATAAATTTATCATGGTTTAACCATTGAGTTCACCCCAAAGTTCCCCTTTGTTGTCTGATATTGAAGGGTCTTCATAAGGATTTCATCCAGAACTTCCTTAGTCACTTGAAGCTCGAGGCTTTGAACTTCATATTTTCACGAGCATCCAACCCCTTGCTTCTCCTCCACCACCTTCGGATTCCTTGTCACCTCAAGAATTTGATCCAAAAACGCCTGAGAGTTTGCAGAGGTTTGTCTTATATCCAGCAAATTCATTATTTGATCCTATTGTGAAATCTCCTCAACGTCCTTACAGTCCTTAGGATGAACCTGGTGTTCCTTCGGAGTTATTTCCTCGTACATCTTAGATTCCTCATCTCCAGTTGTTTCCACCCATGGATTCAGAAGGTGAGATCCCAACCTCTCATCAAGGTCATCCAGAATTTTCTGCTACTCATACTCCTCATGTTGATGAAGAGAAAGAATATGAATTTCCTCCAAAAGGCTTTCCTTTTATAGGAAGAGTCCCATCTCACACATGTCCTAAAGCTACTGGGTCTATGCTTCCACATGGTTATACAACCTTAGCTCAATTAGTTTCAGGAACTCCTAGTGCTTAATCTTTGTATCAAAATCCTATTTGGTCATCAAATTCGATTCCCACTATTGCTCCATTTATCCCAAACACAACCTCTCAAATTCTTGTAAAAACTATTGTCACATCAATTCTTGTTCAGCCAATGATTCCATCGCAACCTGTACCACCATTTCAACATTCCATTCTGGTACAACAGATTGTTTCAGGTCATGCCTCCATGAGTTCTTCCACCCCTCCGTCAATTAGACAAAATATACCACCTTATTCAAACCTTGTGGGGAAAAACCCAAACATTCCTCTTGTGTTAGGTGGAACCCATGTGAGTGGATCACAACCTCACATGGTTGGAGTCAATCAACCTTATTCAAGTGGTATTCCTAACCTTGTTGGTCCAACCAGGGTGGGTAATATCCAGTATCAATAGCCTTACATGGCTCAGATACAACTCCAACAGGATTATGTCCCATATGGTTCACAAGCCTCGCAAAATCCATCTTATATGCCACAAGAAAGACCCTATGTTCAGCCTGGTCAATCTGCTATTCCTGGTGCATATGGTCAAAACCCATATGGAACTTACCAATACCCACAGGGTATGCCTCAAGGAATTGTCCAACAACTGTTACAACAACAAGGGAAACCTTTGCAATAGTAAGGGCAATATTTGTAGCAGTATAAATAGCCTTTGCAACAACAAATGTAGTTTATTCAACAACCAACTCAACCCTTGTATCCACAAGGCCAACCTTTGCACCAACAAGGTCAACCTTTGGAGTAGCAAGGTCAAACTTTGTAGCAGCAAGCTCAACTTGTATATCAACAAGGAAAAACCTCGCAGACACAAGGTCAACCCCTATAGCAGTAGGGCCAATCTCTTCATATCCAGGGTCAACAAGTCCAACAGCCTTACAATCCATATGCTGCATAGAATGCTTATGAACGGCCTATGGTAGGTCAATATCAACCTTACCTTGGACAAAATCCACCTTATGGTCAAGGTACTCAGTGGGGAAAAATCAAATCCCCTGTGGTCAAAATCCTCGTTGTCGGGGTAGAATCCTTACCAGCAACGTTGGAATCTGCAAGTTTGGCCTCCTCAAAGGACTTACATGCCCTTTAATCTACAATTACCACTTTTATCTACGTTGGAATTTCCTAATGTCTCGAGACTCACTAATGATCCCATTATTCATTCATCTTACTGGCCTCCACTTCCTACTATAATTATGAGCGATTGCCCTAAGTTCGAAGGAAAACCTAAACAGTACCCTCAAGCCCATGTGATGACATATCAATTACGATGTTCTTCAAATTCTTATGTTGATGATTCTATCTGTCTTCACCTCTTTCAAGGAACCTTAACACGTGCTACCACAAAATGGTATGTCGAGTTACCTCGAGGTACCTATGCAGACTTTAACTCTTTAGTTATGGCTTTCCCCACCCACTTCCAATTGCCAATTCACTATGAAACTGGTACTCATTTGCTAACATCTCTGAAACAATATACTGCGACACATATTTCCGACCATATCCATGAATGGAGACATCAACATCGTCTCATCAAATTCAAGTTTCTTGATGAATGGTTCACAAAATCATTTGTAAAAGAAATTGCTAAAGATATAGTAATGGGTGGTTGTGTTATCGAGTACCAAGCTATTTCTTGTGCCCAGTATTTAGACTTAGTCTATTCCCAATCTGGTACATTGTATGAAATGTTGCCTAATGCTACAAGACCATCTTTAGATCCGACATTTTGAAATTTTCCCAATGTATCACCTGTTGATGGTATAATTGGATCAATGTCTCATAATTCCACTAAGACTTCTTCGAAGCAAAAATCGGTTTCATATATTGGTTCCAATCATCCTTCGAAAAATCCATTAAATCTTGGTAAAACCTCTGAGGTCCACGCCGTTTGGTATACCACGGTAGATAAAGTCTTGAAAGGTAAGAAAAAGGGTAAAGGTAAAGTCAAATCCGATACCCAAAAACAAGATCCTCCCAAGTCATATGTTGATGATGCTTCCAAACGAAAGGTGAAATATCCTTGCCTCATTTGTGAGGAAGACCATTATACCAAGGATTGTCCCTGATGTTCTAAAGTTAACCATTTTTTGAAAGGGACTCTGGTTGTTTTGAAAGAACCATTTCCATCTCAGCAGACTCTGTTGGTAGACCAACCCCAATCCTTTTCCTTCTCTGGTTCTCAAGTTTTCATGATGCAAGGTTCATTTCCAACCTCTGTCGCTACTCGATCAAAATACTATCAAACCCTTCAAAAGAACACGGTGGAGAAAGAAGTCACTGACATTCCATCTACTTACACTCCACCCAGTTTTGGTCCACTCCATATTGAGCGACCTAACAATGAATCTGCGATCCGACCACCTCCCAAAGGTGTGCTTTGGAAATCATCCTATAATCCGAATGCTAGTGCTACACATCATTATAATATAGTCAAAGATCTAGCTCAAGCACCTTCGACGATGTTTGCTTTCGAAGTTCTCTAAACATGTCCAATGCAATGGAAGTCATTGTTTTCTACTATAGGAGCCATTGATCTTGTTGATTCTAGTTTAATTACTTTCAATCTTGAAAACCATGTTCCTCATCTTCCTCATCAGATTGATTTTCTAATTCAAGTTATTATAAAAGGAAAGGCGATCCATCAGACTGTCATTGATGAAGGTAATTCCACCTGTATCATGTTTGTTTTGTGTTGGAAGGCCACTGGCTCTCCTCCCCTTAACCAGTCTCCAAACACTTTGGAGGCCTTTGATGGCAGAGGCTCTCGTCCATATGATATTCCCACAATTTTTCCTATCATGTTGGAAGGAAAGACTATTGAGATAGAAATGGAAGTTGTAGATGTGAATCACAATTACAACCTTTTTCTCGGGCAAAGTTGGACCCATGCTATATTTTGTGTCATTTCTTATTTGTTTTAGGTGCTTCATTTTCCTCATGAAGGAAAAATTGTCACCATCGACCAACTGTCTTTTTTCTCTTCTGGTGCCTCGAACGACAATGTCCCATATGTGGGAAATACTGAAGTTCCATATGAGACTGTGGGGGAAGGTATTTTTAAATATTCTACTTTAGTGGGTAATTCTTGTCTCCCACCTCTGAATATCACTTCGATCAATATGATATCTGCTTCTACAGATCCTTGGATTATTCCTTCTCTAGATTAGATTGATTCGTTTGGTGATTCTATGCCATTAAGTTCGTTAGGACAAGCTTATCAAGAAACTGTCTCAGCTTCAATGGTTGCTTCAGAAAGTCATGTTGCTTTCAATATGAACCTAGATACTTATGCGCAATCTCCTTCGCTTGGTTCTTGGGATTCCCCAAATCCTTTGAATGAGACATTCCCCACCGATAAGAGTATTGTTGAGGTTATGTCTCTTGACAAAACTCCTTGGAATGATATTCATCATTGTTCTTCTTTTCTTCCAAGCCTAAGTGAGATTCCTTTGTATCTTGAAGCATTCATTTCTCATAACCCGACGCATCCACTTCCAATGCCTGTTTTGGCACATGAAGTCTTATTTTAAGGTAATATAGGGAATATTACTATCACCATGCTTGTCGACATTTCCATTAAGCCTGGAATTGTTGAGAACATTCATATTGGGTTTCCTATTCTCCTAATGAGATCAAGGTTTACACCGAACTTTTCAAACAATTTTGTGATGTCTTCACTTGTTCATATGAGGAAATGCCTAGTATTGATCCAGCTATTGTGGTGCATGAAATACCCACGTATCATGGTGCGAAGCCTTTTCTTCAATGATTTCATCTTGTGCGTCCTAGGAAGGCTACTGCTATTAAGGTAGCAGTTGAAAAGCTTTTAGAAGCTGGTTTCACCTATCTGATCCCATTGGTAGATTGGGTTTGTAACATTGTACCAGTTACTAAAAGGCAGGGAAAGATCCGAGTTTTTGTTGATTACCACGACATCATTCGTGCATGTCCTAAAAGATAACTATCCCACTCCATTTATTAATAAAATCATCGACGAGTGTGCTAGGAGTGAGATTTTCTCTTTTATGGATGGATTTTCTAGTTACAACTAGATCAACATCTTGCCCATTGATCAACACAAGAGGACCTTTATCTATCCATGGGGAACTTTTGCTTATAAGAAGGTTCCTTTCAGCTTGAAAAACATTGGCGCTACCTTTTAGAGAGAAATGTCCTATATGTTTCATTATATTCAGCACATTGTTCAACCTTATCTAGATGACTTACCAACCCATTCTTCTAAGCATCATGACCATCTAGACCACCTTCAATCCATGTTTTTATGATGTGGACACTATAACATTTGGCTTAATCCACATAAGTGCATTTTTTGCATAGAATCTGGTTGGATCTTGGGTTTTGTTGTGTCCCACGAAGGTATCTGAATAGATCCTCTAAAAGTTGAGGCTATTGTAAACTTACCCACTCCTGCCTCATTGCTTCAATTGCAAAGTTTGCAAGGAAAGGATAATTTTCTTTGTTGTTTTGTTCCTAAATATGCTGAACTCGCCAAGCGTTTTTCTCACTTTCTTAAAAAGGCGATCCCATTCATTTGGGATGAAATTGACCAACAACCCTTTGATGCCTTAAAAAACATGCTCATCAATGCTCCTTTAATGCATCCCCCTAATTATCGACGCGATTATTTCCTCTGCTTGGTCGTAACCGACAATACCATTTCTATGGTATTGGTTCAGGATGATGACGATGGTAATGAAGATGTGGTTTATTATTTAATCTGAAATCTTGTTGACATTGAAAATCAATATGCTGATGTCAAGAAACTTGTCTTAGTAGTAGTCCATGTTGTTCAAATATTTCGTCATTATATTATTCTATGGAAAACCATAGCGATATTTGATTGTAACCCCATGACTTATATTTTGACTCGTCAATTACTTGGGGAAAAATACTTTAAATGGATTTTTATCCTACAAGAGTTTTATTTGGAGTTTACTGTCGCCAAATCATAGAAATCACTTGTTTTTTTCCGAATTGATTTGCACCCTTCATTCTGCAAACAATTCCACTGATTTTACTGAGTATATTCCTTATGAAACTTTGTTTATCATCAATACTCTTGACCCGTGGTATGGAGATATTATTGTTTATCTTCAGACCCAAACTTTATGATCTGATTTGTCACGATCCGACTGATGCCACATCCGACTCCAGTCTCAACCCTATTGGATTTTTGGTGATACATTATACCGATTCAGTGTTGACTCGGTTCTTCACAGATGTCTAATGTTTGAAGAGGCTGAATGAGTCTTGAATGAATTCCATTCTGGGGCATGTGGTGGTCACATGTCAGGCTATGCCACTACTGTAAAAATCCTCCACATCGGTTGTTCCTAGCCTTCCATTTTTAAGGATTGTATTCTCGCTATTCAGAAGTGCCATGAATGTCAAATTTATAACCACAAGCATCATGCCCCACTAGCACCCTTACACTCAGTCATTATCATTGGCCCATTTTATAAATGGGGCATAAACGTCATGAGATGTAAATCTCTCTCGGTTGGGGGGCATGGCTATATCATTATCATCATCGACTACTTCACTAAATGGGCCGAGGAAATGCCCACATATAGTGTTGATTGTATCATTGTTGTTCAGTTCCTCTTCAACCATGTCATAGCCTATTTTGGCATCTCTCAAGCCATTGTAACTAACCATGGATCAAATTTTCGTCAGTATTTGAGGGCATAGTTGATTGCTCAGTTAGATCTTCATCGTGATAGCTCAAATCCTTACTATCCACATGCCAATGTCCAAGTCGAAGCAATTAATAAAATTCTGATTATTATGCTTCAAAGAAACATTAGGAAGCACAAAAAGGATTGGCATCTGATTCTATTATCTGGTCTTTGTGCTTACTGGACCTGGGCTAAGATAACCACTAGATTTACTCCATTCCAACTAGTTTATAGTTTAGAGGTGACACTTCTGATTGAGTGGAAAAACCCTTCATTGAAATCAACTATCGAACTTCTTCCTAATACCTCGCCTGAAGAGGAGAAATTACTCTTCCTTGAAAGGCTTGATGAGATCCGTTTCATAGTTGTGATGGTGATCAAAGCCCAAAAGGAATGTCTCAAAGCTCATTTTAATCAAATTGTTTCTCCACGCACTTTTTCTGAAGGGGACCTAGTCCTCCTTTATGATAAGGCTAATGATAATTTAGGAGCTGGAAAGTTTCAACCTATGTGGCATGGGCCATATATCATAAAATGTGTCTTGCGAAAAGGAACCTATGAGCTAGTTGATTACGAAGGAAATGCATTATCACAACCCTACAATGGGTTGTATTTGAAAAAGTATTATGTGTGAAATCCGTGTAATTAGTTTTTGTACATTAGTGTGTGAATTCATTGGTGTGTGCTTTTTTATTTTTGGTGTTATTGTTTCCTTTACAGACTTGTGTTTTTTTCTTGACTTGTGGTCCACTCGGTTTGCAGATGTCGTCAAATCATTATGTTGGTTTTGCTGATAGTGCTTTTCATAGCACACGAAACTTGTCTTCCACAGCTTGGGCACTCTTTTCCCCTGATGGTGAGTTGATTGATTTACAAGATATTTTCCTGGGATGAACAACTAACAATATTGTTGAATAGAATGTAGTTATTGAACTATTGTGAGAAGCAGTTGCTCTTGGAATTAGAGATTTAGTTGTTAAGTTAGATTCACAACGTGTTGTGTTACAATTGAACAATCATTACATAGTAATAAATCCACAAATTTTTCTTATGTATCTATATGTTCGATTATTGGAAACAAATTTTGATTTTATCACATATTAACATTTTCCGCACAATTTGAATACATTAAAAAATGCATTAGAAAATTATATTCTTAATAGACATTTGCATAATTTACAAAACTAATCATATCATCATGATACATGGACACATAAGTAGAAGAAAACATGCATATATATATAATATATATATATATATATATATTATATATATAATATATATAATATATATATATATATATATATATTATATATATATATATATAACTTATATATATATATATATAATATATATATATATATATATATATATTAGTATTCAAAGTGTTTAACATCAAAATCTCAAAAAATAAAGTGTTCCGAGACACATGGCTTTCAAAGCCTACAACATGTGCAAAAAAAGCTAGAAAATACAAGCGCCTGCATGATGCTCGCGATAACACGAGACTAGCCTAATCACTCAGCCTAATAACCAATGTAGTCTCATAGATACCCTTACTATGTGCCTCTGGTATCACAATGGAACATTTTCTATGGTTGCATATTCTAGAATCCCTCAAGTGATCACTTCCAGATTACGTTCCATCTCTACCATGGGGTTTGCTCCTTCCTCATAGGGAGCATATACTACCTACTGGGCTACTTGTCATGCTATTGGTGACATGCTAGGCAACCTTTTTGGTCCAACATTTGCACATTTATCACAAGTTAAATCTCAATTATACTTTCACAAAAAATTCATAAAAACTTGAAAAATGCAAAAACAAGTTTTACCTACATCAATCCATTGTTCACTTGGTGGCAGAGGTAGATCTGGGTCCCATCTGAAATTTGTGAAAGAATAGGCATAGTCATCCACGACGATCAATTGACGATGCAATCAAATAAAAAATTATGGAGGGAATTGCATCTATTGACCCCTTCCTCCTCGAGGTATGAGTTCACTCCATCTGACTAGCCTTGGATCTTGTGGAGTAGGATATGGTACCTCTCTCCACTAATACCAAAATAGGGGCACACACTCCAGAAAGAAAGTAACTAGAATCGACCAGAAGCCAAACTGTTTCAAGTTTCCTCGCTTACCTTGGTTAGTTTCTTGCTCATTTTGGCCAGTAACCCTAAAATCCAGTTGAATACTGTTGGAGTGAGGGATTCTACTACATACTGAAATTGGGATTTTGAAGTCTCATGTAAATCCCGCGTCCCAGCTACACGAGATATGGTGAATAGGATCATTCTCAAGGGAATATTTGTGACTTTCACTATCTTCACCTTCCCACCCATTGTCATCTCAACATCTAGGTAATGTCTCATGACTAGAGTACTGGTGCTCTCACCTCTAGGATGAGATCAGAAGAGTTGAACTCTTTCTCCTCTTTTAGAGAATCTGGTGATGAAGTAAATATCTATCTCCTCCAATTCCAACTCTGTGTCCCAAATAATGAAGATTTACTGATCAATATCTCATAGACTAATCAAGTAGTGTAGCAGCTCGTTTTGAGTTCTGAGTCCTGTAGTTTTGAAGAACTTCAGCAACCCACCATTCCTCAAAGCATTTAAACATTCTGGATCTTGGGTTGCCTGATGATCTTCTGCCTCATGGCCTCTTTTCTTCCATTAAAAAACCATTTTGGCAACAAATATCCTGCAAAACATCATTAAACATTAGTTAAATGCTTTTCCACAGATTAAAATTCAAAGAGTTTTCCCTAAAAGGAAGGTTTTTTCGCTAAAAATTCTGCCCCGTGGTCATCACGTCTATTTTTATTAAATGCGCGATGTCATTACAAGGGCATTTTGGCTGAGTGGCAACCATCGTGGGTCCAATGAGCAAACCCAAGATGATTGCCCATGTGGTTAAAAATTAAAATCCCTCCTTCTCGCAAGAAAAAATATGATAAAAATGCATAAAAATCTAATGAAATGCAAGAGCAAAGGCAAAGCTCTTACCTGTTGCTGACAATTCAAAAAATGATGCCCGAGATCTCCCACACTATTTGTGTGAAAATTGAGGAAAATGGGGTAAAAATGCAAGCTCTGGAGAGTTAGTTTTACATACATAAACAAACCCCTCCTTGCAACACTCAAACACATAAATTTCTAGAGATTAATACATGATTCACCTCCTAATCAAGATAATGTGATTAGCATAACTAAAATTCCATTTAAATGTTGATGAAGGTGAAAACTAGGAATGCAAATGGGATCAAGTGAACATGGTCTAGCCCTTCAATGATAATCATGATCGCCTATGGTTTTAAGGGTGGATGAGAAAAGTAGTAGATTCATAAATCATGACGAATTTAAAGGATGAGAGTTAAGGCACAATATGGTTGTCATGATAAGATACTTGCCTTTTGTGACAAAGCCCAATGTATCTAATAGGATAAGAATCATAATGGAGAAGGGTGAGCATGTGCAATAGGTATTATGAAAGCAAGAACATTCATAGGGTTTGATAATGTGTAGTCCTATGAATGATTGACAAATTTGAAGCTATAGGTGTAACCCTTGTTACCTTGAGCAAGCACAAGGGGACCCAAAATTTGGTGGTAGACGAACTTTTAGGGTGTTGTTGTAGCGGCTACGACATCCCCATTGTGGATCCTATTGTAGTGGTCAAAATGAAGAATATCCCCCCTTCAACACTACCACATTTTTAAGGTAAGAGCAATGAATATCCTAATGCCTTTTTATTTGAGTTTTATATACTATGTAGAAGCTATCAATATTCTATTGATGCCAAAAAACTTAAGTTGTTTCTTGCCACCCTAAAGGATGTATCCTTGCACTGGTTCATACGGAGAGGGTGAAATACGATTGTAAATTGGTAAGGAATGCAAAATACTTTTCTTAAAAATACTTGGAGTATTGTAAAGCTAGAGACTTAAGGGAGGAAATTTTAAAAATCACACAGAGGGAGGACAAGAGCCTCAAAGACTACATCGAACAACCCATATACAATCTCCAAACATTTAAACAACATAAACTTGATCATGACAGCATTGGAACTATTTTCTTAAGGGGTATTCTAGATGATTACACAAATGTATTAAATTTAATGGGATTTCGGGATGTTTCGCAGTTGCCTTTTGACAAGATTTGTTACCTATGCAAGACGTATTCTTGTAGCTAGGCAAGATATGGTAGAGGAAATAGGGACACTCTCCCTAGAAACACTAAATTTTCAACAAATGATGTAACTCAAACATTTATTGGAAATTTTTAAAAGTGATCTACTTGAAAATCTAAATTTACAATTATTTTCTTTATAATTTAAGAAGAAGCAAGAAGAGGAAAGGAAAGAACTTTATATATTTTGTATTGTGTAGAAGGATGTACTAATTGTGAGAATTCCCTATGCATGGTATTAATATATGTGCAATCTATGCAGATGATCATACAATGGAAAGTTTTCCATCCATACCTCATCTCAAGGAAATTTTCCAAGTAGAAAATAATGCAGCAACACAGTTAAATGCACTAGCATTAAATAATCCTAGGAAAATATGACCTTCATGTATAAATTAGAACCATCCACCTTATCCTTCTCATATTTTTCTAGACAAAAAAGTTTATCTTAGTTTATGATTCATCCTATTCCTTGACATGATCACCAAGGAAAACAAAATTTCATCATGGGCTCCTAGCCATGAGTTCCCTTTGGCTCTAACTTCATCTTGCAAAATTCTATGTCATAGTTTTATTTTTTCCATCACATCCTTGATGTAATTACCTTTTGAATGAATTTTAGTCTTCCTAACTACCTCTACCACTAAGATTAACTTTTTTTCTAGGTGTGAACTACCTTAGATCAATGGTTCTAATGAGTATGGAGCTTCTCTTCTTGACTTTGTACCTCCTCATTTCGTTCAATGAGTTATATATCATGAAACGTTCACTACATCAATAGTTTTTGGTTTACCACGAACCATTCATGACAAATTTGTTTTAAGAGCACCATTAACTTTTAGTGGGGTTAGACTTTCCTCATCATGGTTACATTAATATTGACTCATTTACATAATTTAAATTTTTTTTTTAGTCTAATCTAGCCTTTATACAACATATGATTAAGACCATCATTAAAGGATATCGTTTAATGACAATTCCTCAGGGATGTCTATTTCATGGATTTATTATACATGCATCTAAAACAACACATTATTATTACCTTGCTTTGTTTCCTTATTTTTTCTTTTTCTTTGTGCACTTTCTTCCATTGCTTCATTCCTTTTTCAACCTTTGTCACATTTTACTTCTCCTTTTATATTTTTGTGGTATTTTCCTTCTACTAGACAATTAATTTTCTATCCATTTTCTTTCTTACTCTCAACTTCAATGTGATCATGTTCTTCTCTTTCTTTCGCTTCAAGCCTCATTATGCCTCCTCTTACTCAACATGCCTTTCTCATATTTCTAGATACCTCACATAAATTGTCTCCAAAGTTGGTATTTTGGTATGACCTTGGACCTTCTATCTAAGATTTTATCTACTTCCCACTCTTAATTTTTTAAGCTTCAATTCTCTCACTTGTTTTTTTCTTTCCATAGGGGGCCACAAGAGATCTTAGTCATTTTCCTAGCCCTGAAATGCCCATTGTTTCTCTAAACCAAGAGAACTTCTCATAGCTCACAAATTTTGTCAATGCATCTGCAGTATTCTTCAAAGTGTTCACCTTTACTAGCAACACATTTTTGTCTTCTATCATATCTCTCACAAAGTGATACTGAACATCAATGTGCTTTGTCTTTCAATGATATGTAGGGTTCTTTGCCAAGAAAATTGCACATTGGCTGTCACAGTCTATCCTTATAGCTTCTTGTACTAACCCCATACTTGAACACAATCTATGCAACCAAACTGCTACCTTGCTTGCATGAGTGGCTACCATGTATTCTACCTTTGTAGTTGATAGTGCCACTACAAATTGTTTCTTACTCATCCAACTAACTACACCTCCAAATAGGTTAAACACATACCCACTTGTAGATCTTCTTTGATCCAGATCTCCAACCCAGTGTGCATCAACAAAGCCACAAATATCCAACACCCTGTCTAATCCTGGTCCTCATTGGTAGCACAGACCATAATCATTAGTGCCACACAAATACCTGAAAACCCGCTTCACTGCTATCCAATGCTCGTTTCCTAGTTTTGACATAAACCTGCTTAATACTCCCATTGCATGTGCAATGTCTAGTCTAGTACAAACGATTGCATACATCAGGCTACCGAATGCACTTGAATATGGAGCACAGGACATGTCCTCTTCCTCTTCTTGTGTCTTGGGACATTGTTTAGCAGATAAATTCACACCTACGGGAATAGGAACCTTCACCGGTTTACTATCCTGCATATTAAACCTCTATAGTATTGTCTCAACATACTTCCTCTGGTTTAACCAAAGCTTCCTCTTTGCCCAATTTCTTTTAATTTCCATGCCCAAAATATAGTTTGTAGCACCATGATCTTTCATGTCGAATTTGGAGGAGAATTGGGTCTTCAAATCTTGGATAATTTCTTTGTCATTTCCAACCAGCAACATATCATCCACATACAAGACCAGATAAATAACATGGTTACCAATTAATTTAAAATACACATAGTGATCTGCTTTGCTTCTAGTGAAGCCAAGTCCTTGTATAAATGTATCAAATTTCTAATACCACATCCTTATTTATTGTTTTAAACCCTACAAAGACTTCTTTAACTTGCATACCAGTTCTTTCTTACCCTTCACTGCAAAGCCTTCAAGTTGTTTCATGTACATTTCCTCTTCCAGATCCCCATGAAGAAATGATGTCTTCACATCCATCTATTCCACCTCAAAGTCAAAAGCAAACAGCAATAGATAAAATTAATCTAATAGAAGTTACCTTGGCAATAGGAGAAAAAAAATCACCAAAATTAATTCTCGGCACCTAGGAATAACCTTTTGCTACCAACCAAGCTTTGTATTTCTCCACTTTTACTTCTACATTTGTCTTCTTTTTGAACACCCATTTGCTACCAATGGGTTTCCTTCCAGCTGGCAACTCCACCAGATCCCAAGCCTCATTTTTGTGCAAAGATTCCATTTCATCAACCATGGCCTCTTTCCAGAGTTTTCCATCCTCTGAATCTACTGCTTCCTTCATAGTTCTGGGATCATCGCCAGTAATAGATAAAGAAAAATTTGAATAGAAAGAAAATGGACTATACCTTCCAAGTTACCTTCTTTCTCGAACTAATCTTCTCACATCTAGAGTTTGTGGCTCTTCATCTTCTAATTCCTCCTCTGTTGTAGAGTATGATTCTTCCCCCTTTAGCTCAAACTCTATCTTCTCAGGTTCCTTTCGTTGGACTTCATGTTTAATAACATCTTTCACCTCTCTGAACACCACATCTCAGCTATACACAACCTTTCGTGTGACTAAGTTCCAAAGCTTATAACCCTTTAAACCATTTGTATACCCAATAAAGATGCACTTTTTAGATTCACTATCCAACTTGGTTCATTTCTCCTTTGGAACATGTACATATGCATCACATCCAAATACCCTCAGATGTGAAAGAGAGGGTTTCTTACCAGTCCATACCTCTTGTGGAGTCTTATAATCCAACGCCGATGAAGGTGGCCTATTGACCAGGAAACATGCAGTATCCATCGCCTTTGCCCAGAATTCTTGTCCTAACCTAGAACCACTGAGCATGCTTCTTGCCCTTTCCGTCAACATCTTATTCATTCTTCCTGCAACTCCATTTTACTGACGTGTATATGGAGTAGTCTTCTGCTGTGCTATACCACACTTCTTACAGAATTCTTCAAATTCCTTACTGCAAAACTTTCCACCATTATCTTTCCTTAGCACCTTTATCTTCTTCTCTGTCTGGTTTTCCATTAGAGCCTTAAATTCTTTAAACTTGTCAAAGACTTCAGACTTCTTCTTAAGGAAATATATCCATGTATTCCTTGAGAATTCATCTATAAATGATACATAGTACATAGACCTACCGAGTGATGGAAACTTCACAAGTCCAAAAACATCACTGTGAACAAGTTCTAATATCTGTTTCGCCCTCTTACTACCAAAGGGGAAACTCACCCGATTCTGCTTCCCATATACACAATTTTCACAGAAATCAAAATCCATAGAGTTATTACTCATACCTTCTACCATACCTTTACCATGAAGTATCCGAAGGCCCTTTTATCCAATATGTCCAAGCCTTTGATGCCACTTCATGGTCTTCTCTCCAGAGACCACTAGATTTTTTGCTCCACTTTCAGGAACCACATAACTATTGCACCCATAAATAATAGTGCTACCTTGCAGCTTGTACAGAGTTCCAATCCAAACTCCCCGCATCAATACCAGTGCTTCCCGAACCATCTTGCAGGTATCTTTCTTGAACACTATTTTTACACTTGCATCATCCATCTTGCTAACATAAATCATATTTCTAGCTAATGCAGGAATATGTAGAACACTTGGAAGCATTCTAACCCTTCCACCTTGCAACTTCAACTTTACTTTTCCATGACCATTGATTCTAGCCTTCCTGTCATCCCCCAAGAAGACATCACCACCATCATTTTTATCATACTCACAGAACCACTCTCTATGGGGAGTGAAGTGAAAGGATGCACCTGAGTCAATCAACCATGCCTCATGATCTACATGGGTACTTGAAGAAGCTAAGTACACATCCCCACCTTCATCTAAGGTGGTTTTCGCCTCTGCATAAGGAGCCTCATCAGATCCCTTTACTTTGTCAAGAGCTTTATATTTATAGTCCCTTATGTAGTGCCCTTCCTTTCCACATTTCTAGCACACCACCTTTACAGGTTTTCCTGGAGATCTAGATCTCCCTTTAGCTTTAGATCTCCCACTTGATGACTTATTTTTGTTTCTGTTCTGGGTCTGCCCTCATACAGACAAGGCATCACCATTTTGGCTCTCCATATTTTTCCGTCTCATCTCCTCCATAAGCAAGGATGAGACTATTTCATCAAAACGCAAGGCAATTGCATTGTTACCTATTGCAATAACCAGACTATCCCATGAATCTGGTAGAGAACATAACAAACTGATGCACTTATCTTCATCTGAAATTTTAATATCAACAGATGTTAACTGACTTACCATAGTATTAAATGCATTTAGATGCTCTATCACTGAGTCTCCATCTTTCATCCTCAGGTTATACATCTTTTTCTGCAGGAATAGTTTATTCACCAAAGACTTAGATTGGTACAAATTCCCTAACTTGTCCCACAAAGCATTCGTCGTAGCTTCCCCTGATACATTCAGCAATACTGAATCTGAGACGCACAATCGTATTGTGCTCTTTGCCTTCCGATCCAACTTCTTCCATTATTCATCGGACACTCCCGTTGGTTTAGTACCCGGATCTACCACGATCCACTAGTCTTTATCCACCAAAAGATCCTCCATCTTGAGTTTCCACAACTTAAAACTCTGACCATTAAATTTCTCGATCTTTATCTTTCCATTGCTCGGCATCTTCTTTCACCACCAGAATCAATCTCATAGATCTCCCACTGAACAGGGTTTACCACAGGCCCGAGAAAAACCCTTTAGCAACAAAGGCGTCCCCTTGAAGCCAAAAAAACTCTAATACCGAATGTAGGTTTTAACACCGTACAGAAATTACCTGCATATGAATTCTAAAACACAGAAGATAAAAAAATGCGAGATCATAACACATAAAATACATATACACAGAGATTTCCCCTGGATCCCAAAATCAGGACTACCAACTTGATTTTTCATTATTTTCATTTCAATGTTACAATACATATTTATACATGTTGAACCATCCAATACCATGGACCGAAAACCATCACATCCAAAAATCATGTGCGAAAACCATGCACAAACCATAGGTGGGTCTGCCCAACCTAACATAGGGCCCAAAACCAAAATTTTCTGAGGCACTGCCCCAGACCCCATAAAGTGGGGTTATGGGTGCCCTTAAAACCCCTTGTTAACTACGTGGAAAGAATATAACATAGTTGTAGTGTTAGAAATTGTAGCAATCGATTGCAATTAGCTAGAGTGGCATGGCCTTGTCCAGTAGTTAAGTCAATAAATTTGGGTTATAAGCTTGGAGTAGAGTTGCACATGTAGTGATTGCTAAAATTTAGCAATCTAGTTCATTTATTTTTAGTTGAACTCATTTAACTGAGCTCAAGTCATTAGTTGAGTCAGTTGAAGGTTAGTTGAGTAGTAGAATTGTTGTTAACTCAATGATCCCTTAGTTAAGCTAGTCAATCAACTAAACATATTGTAGAAATGTATGGAATTCAAATTACCTAGCTGGTGTGGAGGAAAATGTAGTTTGTAATTATCAATTGTATATTAGTTGTGTGTACATTATTTGCATTGATGCAAGTGATCAATTCCTTGGGAATTGTGCAAGGAAATAGGGAATTCCCCTATTATTTAGGAGCCTAATTTCTCCTGAATTGCACAAGGAAATAGGAGAAATATGGGGCCTTGAATTGGCTAAGTGTTAGCTGAAGCAAGACGTTCAATAGGAGATAGGTTTATAGTGCAAGGTGTGCTTCAAGATTGAAGCAAGAAATTGTAATAATTTCTCATTCTCATCTGATTAATGAAAAGAGGTGGAGGGATTTTTTCCAATTGGGTTCCCCTGTAAAATCATTTTCTTCTTCTAGTTTTGATGGTTGAATGTTATTGCATGCATTTATAAATTGTGATTTCCATTCTATATAATAGTAGAATAAATTTGTAATATCTTGATGCCAATTCGATTTCATCAATAGTAGCAAATTTATATTAATTTCTACATGGTATGAGAGCATAAATCACACTAGAAAATAGTCAATAGATCTTATCCTTCATATATTTTGATTTGTAGATTCAATTAAGTAGGATTTCTTCATGCAGGAATGTATTTCAACGAATTCATATTGGAGTATGCCTTGGAGGGAACCTCAAATTTCATAGCTAGGAAGGACATGATGGAAGTTGTACTCAATAATAATGGAGTGCTAGAGGACACCAAAACTGTCATTCCAAAACTAGCAGTATCAGATGCACAATAGTTAGCCTAGTGGAAGAAAGATATTTCAAAATCTAGGAGGATCATCCTAGAGGGTGTGAGAGACTACATAGTCTCAAACTTAAAAGGCAAGGATACTCCATTTTCTATGTGGAATACCCTCACTGAGTTATTCAAAAATGGTAGTGATGTCAGGAATTTGGCATTAAGGGACAAGCTCAAAAACATTTGCATGCAAAAAAATGAAACCATCCCACATTACCTTTCCAGATTCACTCAATGTCGTTATGATCTTGGAGAAGTTGGGGAAAATATACCATCTTCAGAGTTAGTGATATTAGCTCTCATAGCCCTTCCAAAATCCTAACATAGTTACTAGGAATCTATAAATGGAAGAGACAAAGAGCCGAATTGGGAGAGACTTTTGTTTGATTTGGTGTAGGAAGAAATCCAAAGGAACAACATATATGGAGTAACATCCAAAGCTAAGGAGGAAGATATTTTCTTATTTGTGAAGGGAAAGAAAGATAGGGGCAAGAAGGTCCAAAGCAAGCCGGAGTCCAGCCAGAGTAATGGCAAGAAGAAGGGCCTAAGAAAGATAAAATTTTTACACTACCATGAATATGAACATTATACAAAAAAGGGTTGACAAAAGAAATCTAAGAAGAATCCTTCAGGAGGAGCATGAAGTGAAGCACTTGCCTCACAATTCAAATTAGTCTTCACCCTAATTGCATGCCTGACTAGCACTATAATGGGAGGTCTGTGGTACCTAGATTCAAGTGCCTCGTTCCATATGATAGGATGCAAATAATTCTTCAGTATCCTAAAGGAGAAGGATCTCCAAATGCACATATGACTTGGGGATTATGGGTGGTACATTACCAAAGCAATTGTAACTATAACCTTTAAGAGGAATTTGGGCTCCCATATTCAACTTAAATATGTTATGTATGTACCTGGGTTGAAGAAGAACCATATATTTGTAGATGTATCAGAGGATAAAGGCTATGATGTTGTTTTTAGTAAAGGGAAAGAATTTCTAAGACATGTAGCTGCCAGGAAAGTGAAACAAATTAGAGTTAGAGTGAAAAGTATCTACAAACTTGAGGTTGAGGCTTGTATTGCACTGAGTAGCAAGACAAAAAAGGTGAAAACTCAAGATGTTGGAGAAATCTAAAATAGACACATGGGACACTTAAACCATGGGGCCTTAAAAATCATGCAATAGATCACCACGAGTCTCCCAAAATTCATCCTTGAATAACACCATTTCTACAAGGTATGCACATTGGGGAAATATGTTAAATCCACCTTCCAAGGCCAAGATAACAGAGTTGGAGAAATATTGGAGCGCGTCCACTCTCATGTATGTGGACCATTTTATACAACCTCTACAACAAAACATAGGTGTTATTTGATTTTTGTTGATGAATTTTCCAAGTAATGATGGATCTTCTTCATGCGGAAGAAGGATGAAGTTTTCTCAAAATTTGTTGAATTCAAAGCATTGGTTAAAAAGGAGACTGGTGAGAAATTGGAAGCCCAACGAAGTGATAACGGAGGATAATTTGTTTCTAGCACCTTCAAGGACTTATGTGCCAAAGAGGGTATTAGAAGATAACTAATAACACCCCATAACCCATAGCAAAAATGGGGTGGTTGAAAGGAATAACAAAAGCATAGTGGGAGCAGCAAGAGCCATGTCACATGATTAAGAGTTGCAATTACATTTATGTATTGAAGCATGCAACACCATAGTTTATTTGCAGAACAAGACCCCTCATCGAATACTTGGCATGATCACACCCAAAGAATATTTCTCTAGGAGAAAACTAGATGTATCTCATTTTTTAATTTTTGGAGCTACTATGTATTTTCATGTCTCCAGGGATAGTAGGAAGAACTTGGAGCCTATAACTGATATGGAAGTGTTTGTAGGATACATAGAGACATCACATATTTATCGGGTGTAATCTCCCTTGCTTAGGGTTATAGTAGTGAGGAAAGATGTCAAATTTGATGAGAAGAAAGCTATGAGATGCTCTATAGACCGAGAGTTGAGTATCCCACTAGAGGAGGAGCTTCTAGTTCCTAAGGAGGATCATCAAGAAAAACTTTTAGATGTTGTGGAGTAGCCACAAGTGGAGGAGCAAATAGGAGGCTGAGTGGAGGCGCCCACTCAATCATAATTTTCTAGGGAGGGGAGGAATAGAACCAGAGAATATGAAAAAATGGTATAGGATGCATGGGAGAATTTTGGATCTCCTACATCTAAGTGCAGATGGAGGAGGTCACCAGATAGGTGCACTGGGTATATGGCTCTCATGATGGAACTTTTGAGTTAAAGCCTTCTTAATTTGAGGAATCAGTTTCTCAACAACTTTGGGTTGATAACATGGTGAAAGAGTATGACTCCATCATGAAGAAAAATGTATGGGTGTTGGGACAGGGTCCCCTAAGGTCAATTTTGGGGCAAAATCCCAAGTTTTGGGGTTGAAAGCCCAAGTTTTTGTATGTAAAATATAAAGTCTCCCCAGGTTGTGGTTGTGGAGCACGTAGATGTAGAGTGTCAGAAAGGGTTTTTACCCTTCTTTTATGTAAGTTGTGTTGGCTTGTATAGAGCTACCCATGGTCTGTAGACCATGGGATTGTATAAAAAGGAAAGTCTTAGAGAGTCTAAAGCAGTGAAGAGAAGTTCATAGTTGATGTAATGGTTTAGTACAAGTAACGAGCGAAGAGTCTTAGAGTAGAATATAGGCTCTACAACTGTGTGCATCGAGGCCTAGAGTAGAGTTTGCAGCTGAGTGCGCAGATCCCTGCAGCTAAGTGCACAGGGTAGTTTGAGTCTGTAAGAAGATCTGAAGCATTAATAAAGAGATTGTCCCAGAAATATCTGTGTTTTGTCCTTGTTACCTTTGTTATGAATAAATACAATTATGTTATGATGAATAATGGGTTTATGATTTAATGTTGTGTTGATGCGTGAATCTATATTTTTTACATTGTTATATGAACGCAAGTCATAATATCCGTTTATGCAAAGAATATCTTAATGCATGTTAAAAGTATGAGACACTTGAGTTGATCTAGGTAAATACAAAAGTAGAAGCAATCTCAGAAGCGCGTAAGTGGTTGATTCGCCTATTTAAGGCCCATGAAAGATAGTTGTAGACCTTCGCAAAGGTCTAAGGGTGATTAAGGGAAGTATATCGATAAGCCCTATAAGGCTTATCGATCTGCTTGAAGGAAGAGTTAGGGCATAAAACAACATTACACTAATCTCTGGGTGTGGAAACTTGGTTCTAGCATCTCCCCATACTGCTTTGGGTGACACTTCAGTCTAAACTCCGTGGAATCATGTCAAAAGGGCCAATAGTGTAGGGATTTGTTTGGCTAACTTAACATTGAACCTCCGTCAATACCCCCTAAGCAAACAAATTGTTCTGTTGTTGGGACCAAGATCTACATAAAGATATGTGTAATGTTGAATCATTAGAATCCAACCAATAAGGAAATTGAATATTGGTTGGATAGAAAGATCCACGAATTCGTGGCAAAAGAAAACAAAAACTTACGATTAATGAAAGAAAAGTGGTTGGACAAGTATCTGTACATAGAGATACATGAAATTTTCTTATGTTCCTTCCTGGTCGAATTATACGAGTGGATCGCTAAGTTGGCAGATGACCAAGGAAGGTTGAGGCTTCATGGTCTGAGAGTGTGGACCCTCGAGTTAGTGCAGAGATTCAAAGCAACTAAAGATAAGATCACACATGATGTCGATCACTATCTTGATCGTATCATAGGAGGATTTGTGATAGTTCATGGTCGATACCTCGGTCAGCTACAGTGAAGCAGAGCAACGCTTCTTCAAGGGACCACGAGATAAGTATTTAAGATCTTTTAATACTTGGATTAAAATGCTCTTGTGTGAAAAGCGGGTTATGCAATTACCTTGATGTTTGGAGCTAAGCGAAGTGGAAAGATCTTGAGATATAGAAGGGGAACAGGACTTGAATATAGCCTGGTGATTAAGCCTCCTTTGATTGATGATGAAGAAGTGGCACATGCTTCTCCATAGAGCGCTATCCATTTAATAAGGTGAGGGTTCCCGTGAATACCACATCCACCCACACCACCTCCATCTTCACCACCATTGCATACACCTTCGCCCACACTGCCACCACCGCCACCACCATTCAATATGGTGAATTCAGTAAAATTTCTCATTTTCAAGGGCTTGGGGAATGAGGACCCAGACCAGTTTTTGTTCGTTGCGATGGTTGTGTGGGAGGCCCAGGGAATTACATATGATCATATGAAGAAATCAACGTTGGTTATTGATTTTCAGGAATGTGTGCTAACATGGTACATTAAGTACTGCACTCATAACCAACGACTGCATTGGAAGACATTCAGACTGCATTGAATAAGGAATTCAGTGGGCCCAAATCTGAAGTGCAATCGATCATTGGATTCAAGGAGATCATGATGAAGCTTGGTGAGACACCGTGGGAGATGGATCAAAGATTGAAGTGCAAGATCCACGAAGCTAACATGAATCATACAAATGGGCAGCACCGGGAATGGTTTGTGGCTTCACTCTTGCCTCATCTAAGGGTTCCTTTATCACAGAAAAATATTGCGACCTAGGCAGAGGCCCTAGAAATTGCAATGAGATTGCATGAGACACCAATTCAAGATGCTTCTTTGGGAGTTCAACAAATTCACGTGGAGTTTCATAACCTTTGCCTAGAATTCCACAGTCTGAAGAAAGATAGAGAGGCTCGTCCAGAGGTGCTGGAAGAGGTTTGGTGTTTGAAATGTAAGAGTCAAGGGCATGATAAAGATCATTTCCCTGTCTTGGCCAAGTATGTTGCAGGAGGAGGGCTGATACCTCTGAGGCTGGAAGATCAACAAGGGCCAAGTGCAGGCCTCATGCTGTGGTGTGATATTTGTCAGGTAGTTGGAAAACATGTGACGGATAATTTTCACTTGTTACAAAAAATTGTACAGACACCGCAACAACTCTTCTGTAAATCGGTAGGTCATGAGGAGTGCAATTGCCGTAGTTACGAGTTAATGATGGAAAGAATGCCTCCATATCAAATGCAGATAGAAACTTAGCCTCTAAATCAAGGCACTGGGGTATTAGGAGGATGATATCAGGGGCATGAACAAGGCCGAGGTGGGGGAGGACTTGTGAGAGGTCGAGGGCAAATTATTTTCTACAATTGTGGAGATCCAGACAGTACATGTGAGAATGTATGCACCCAACGTGCCTATCATGATGATACTGCACTCGGTTTTACCACGCAACAGAAGACTATCCTATATTAATAACTAAGATGTACGAAAATGGGATGTAGCCTCAACAACCTACACAGAACCTGCAGATGATGAGGGTTGAACCCCACGAAGAGGATCCCAATGTGAATATTATGTTGCAAAGTGGAATGACAACTGGTGAAGATAAGGGAAAGTGGCCTAAAGAAGGTGAATGGGTCTGCAAGGCTCCATAAAAGGAGTTTGGATTTGATTTTCAGTGCATGAAGGAAACCTTCATGGAAGCAAAGAAAAGCTTCACCGAAGCTTCTACCTCAGGAAGTCAGGATAAGTTGTCTAAAGAAATGGACCCATCCATGCTTACTACATTTTTAGAGACCTATATGAATATGCTATGTGATAGCAAGGTCGTAAAGGGATTACAGGAGTTGATCAATAAATTTACTGGTAATGCTCTTGAGGGACGCATGTGGTCAGGAAAATTGGTAAGCATAAGGCAAGAACAGGGCGTGAGATGAGGCTCACCGTGCAAATAGGAGAGTATGAAATGGAAAAAGTTATTATGGATCTTGGGTCAGATGCGAATGTTTTTCTGAAATAGACATGGGAGAGAATGGGGAGACATACATTGCAATGGTATCATATTCAATTGAGGATGGCGAATTAGCAAAAGATTATCCCCATGGGAAGATTACAGGGAGTGACAGTCGATATTGAAGGTGCGAGCGCATTGGCAGATTTTGAAGTAATAGAGATTGTCGAGGACAACAATCCCTACCCCACGCTTCTTGGAATCGACTGGGCTATGAACATGAATGGGTGATCAATTTGAAGAACTGGATGATGTCATTTAAAAGAAAATCACTCCACGTAGTAGTACATTTCGACCTAGCAAAAGGACCGTGCTATATTGAACCAATCTGTGATTATGAAAGTGACAATGATTTGGACCAAATTTATAAGATAATGACGTGAGATCAAGGTTGGGTGAATCCGACAGCTAATGGATGTATTGAATGGGACCATGAGAACTCCTGCACATCAAATTCAGATGAAGAATTGGAACACTAGCATAATTGATTTTACGAAGTGTCTACGCTACGATGTAACATGATGACCAAATTGATGCATTGTGTTTTGTTGGAGATAAGAAGTTTGCCTTATTATGATGGTTTAACTGATGTTGATAAATTTTTGGATGCATTTGAAAGGGAAGTGCCCGAGAAGCATCGCTTCCGAGCATTGGACTTGGCGATGCGCACTGCGCCTGCAAGAAGGTGGGGTATGCATAAAGAAAATTTCGATGGATGGCGCAACTACAAAAGAATAATGAGGGTGTGGTTTGATCACCAAAAGGTGTGACTGGCAAAGAAATACGATGGAAGGAGTGATCTGTATGACCACTTGGAAAAATGGACTAATGCTTATGGCGCAGAACTGCAACTGGAGTGGGTGCATTTCTTTTGTCACACTTTAGATGTGATACCAATGAATTGGTACTTTGAGATAGAGCTTCACCATGGCACAGACAAATGGGATCTCTTGAGATAAGGATTCTTGATTGCATTTAGCTTTGAATATGGATTCGAGTGCATTGATGAAGCACTATAGGAGTTTAATGTAGCGATCTTCAGAATCCCACAGGATCCCTTAGATTTGATTCAACCATATTGGACCACCCAACTATGCCATGAGTTGGAGTGCTACAATGTGACTGCTAAAGAAGAAGAGGAGGATCCAAGGAACATTAACATCCTAGAGAGAAAAGGTCACCACAAAGTTGAGGGGTTGTAGATAGAGAATCCAGATATCACCATGCCGCTGAAAATGAGACAAGTAAATATTGGGACAGAGGTGAAGCCTAAGTTTGTGAAGATAGGGGATTGTTGGGATGATGATATGGTGGATAAGGTCATTGAGTTACTCCCCGAGTACCAGGATTTATTCCCTACAAAATTATCAAAACTGAAAGGGATAATAGGCAATTTAGGGGTGATGAAGATAACGTTTAAACCATACGTGAAGCTCGTGAAGAAGAGGCCATATCACCTTAATTTTAAATATAAGGAAAGAGTTTGTTTAGAGTTGGATAAAATGTTGGTAGAGGGAACCATTAAACTAGTGGAGGAATCTAATTGGGCCAGTCCTATGGTAGTTCATGAAAAGAAGTAGAAGGATGAAATAAGGATCTATGTAGATCTCAGGAAGTTGAATGATGCTTATGTGCATGATCCTTTTCCAACTCCATTCACAGATGAAGTGTTGGATAATGTAGGAGGATAGGAAGCATATTCATTCACTGATGGGTTCTTGGGGTACCATCAGATCAAGAGCATGCCATAAGATAGGAGTAAGATGACCTTTACGACTGAGTGGGGATGCTTTTAGTATATTGTAATGCCTTTTGGACTGAAGAATGCATCGGTGATCTTTTCGCGTGTAGTCATCGTGGCATTCAAGGACTTCATTCACAAGTTTTTGGAGGTATACTTCAATGATTGGACAGTGTTTGGGCTGGTGAAGTGCCATGTAGCTAGTCTATGCTTGATGTTGGATACATACCGGAGGTATCAGATCGCCGTAAACTTGAAGAAGTGTCTATTTTGCACCCTTTCAGAATCTTGCTAGGTCATGTAGTATGCAGACAAGGATCAATGGTGGATCTAGCTAAGAACACGTTATAATTAATTTGGAGGCACCAAGAAGTTTTAAATAATTGTGCGAAACACTAGATCATATTGGTTATTATCAAAAATTCATCATAGTTTATGCTCAGATTACTGCACCAATGGAGAAAATATTGAAAGAAGATGCTACTTTGTATTCGAATGAGGAATGCTAGTGGAGCTTGGATGTGTTGAAGGAAAAAATGGTCACCATGCCGATCCTAGTCTTCTCAGATTGGAAGAAGGAATTTCATGTGCATGTGGATGCATCATGTATTGCGTTGGGAGCAACACTGACACGGGCTGGTAAGGGAGAGTTGGATCACCCTATTGCGCATGCAATTAGGAAGCTGTTGAAGGCTGAAAATAACTATTCAATGACAGAGCACGAAGGGTTGCCTATGGTGTACGTGCTCCAGAAGTTCAAGCATTACTTGCTAGGCAGACACTTTAAGATGTACACAAACCATTATGCATTAAAGTACCTAGTTAACAAGCCTGTGTTGGGGGGGGGGAGGGGAATATGCATATGGTTGCTGCTATTTTAGGAGTATGATTTCGAATTCATTGTGAAGCCAGGGAGATTGAATGCTGGACCAAATCATCTTTCATGCATTGATACCAAAGAGGAGCCTACTAATTTCGAGGAAGCACTTCCAGATGCACATCTATTTGTAGTGCGTGTGGCACACAATCATTTTGCAGGCGTCATCCACTTCCTGACTGCAGGAACGGCTCCAGAGGGATACATTAATCAACAAAAGAAGGAATTAGTGGTGCATGTGACATATTTTTCTCTTATTGCAGGTCACTTGTATAAGATGGGAGTGGATGAGATATTCCGATGTTATGTGCCTAAGTTTGAATGAAGTAGCATCCTAGTTGAAGCTCATGGAAGGGCTGCGGGAGGAAATTATGCAGGAAAAACAATGCACAGAAGATTTTGCGCACTGGGTTGTGGTGGTCGACACTGCATAAGGATTCCAAAGCTTATTGTAGGGCATACGATGCTGTCAGAGGATGGGCAGGCCATCATGGAGGGATGAAATGCCTCTGAATCTACAAGTGTCATTCCAGCCATTTGAAAAATGGGAAATTTCTTTTTTAGGACCAATTCATCCTCCAAGAAAGAAGACAGGTGTGCGTATATCATCACCGTGACTGAGTATTTGACCAAATGGGTGGAGGCATAGCCTATAAAGGATTGTATAGGGGAAACAACAACGAAGTTCCGTTTTGAATATGTGTTGACCAGGTTTAGTTGCTCGAACGTGTTGATGAGTGATCGCGGTACGCACTTCCTTAATGAAACGGTCAATTCACTGAGGAATGTTGGCCTCAACTTGGCCACTCTCCCTAGTGAATTCCTTCACAACCTACAAGTAGGTGTGATTGAAGAGTTTAAGTATCGAGAGCAGCATGCGTTGAGCATGATCACTAAGCAGAAAATAAACAACGAACATATATTCATTGAGAGGAAAACCGCGCTCGAAGCCTGGAAAAGGGTTAAGTAGAAGAATGAGCACACGCAACAGTAGTAGTCGAAGCATGCATAACCATTCTAGAACTACATATCTGAGAAGATGCAGTGATGGAAGCCAAGATTCAGAAGTTAGCTGCAAGTGTGCACAACACAAAGACTGAAATGGCCAAGGTAAAGTTTGAGATGAACTTGAAAATTATAGAGCTTGAGTAGAAGACACAACCTTCAACTCCACAAGAGGTCAAATAACAACGTAAAGCTATTGTGAGGTATGGAGTCGCTACAGTAGATGCCGCGGTGGAAAAATAAATTGTGCTCTTCAAGTAGTCTATGGAACTAAACACGAGTCTGCGTGAAGATCCTAACCTATAGAGGTTGAACACAGCGGTCCGGGAACTGCAGCAGCAATATGATGAAGCAAAGGTGACAGCGCACGTTGTTGTTGTCACACAAATATTGGCAAAGATGCAGGAGGCAAAGCAACTACAGGAATAGGTGGAAGTAGCGCAACGAAAAGAGGTGGTCCTCAAGGCTAGATTGGGGCCTTGGTTGGAGGAGGCCTATGTGATCTCCACTAACATTGGGGAGAAGTTGGCTAGCCCGCGGAGAACACAAAACAAGATCCAGGAAAATAGCACAGGACCAACAACAAAGAAGCTGGTAGAGTAGGTCAAGCAAGCAGCTACACAGTGCACAGCTGAAGTTGCAGTGGTGCAAGTGGAGCTAGGAGGTCTTCATAGTAAGATCGCAGAGTGACTCTAGGGTGAGCCATGATATTAGTGTTCGGAGCCTATTGGGACAGGGTCCCCTAAGATCAGTTTTGGGGAAAAATCTAAAGTTTTGGGGTTGAAAGTCCAATTTTTTGTACATAAAATGTAAAGTCTTCGCAAGTTGTGGTCATGGAGTGCGTAGATGTAAAGTGTCATAAAGTGTTTTTACCCTTCTTTTATGTAAGTTGTGTCGACGTTTATAGGATTTTATAAAAAGGAAAGTCTTAGAGAGTCTAAAGCAGTGAACAAAAGTTCATAATTGATGTAATGGGTCAATAGAAGTAACGAGTGAAGATTCTTAGAGTATAAGAGAGGCTCTACAACTATGTGTGCAGAGGCCTAGAGTAGAGTCCATAGTTGAGTGCGTAAACCCCTGCAGCTAAGTGTGCAGGGTAGTTTGAGTATGTAAGAAGATCCGAAGCATTAATAAAGAGATTGTTTTGGAAATATCTGTGTTTTGTCCCTTTTACTTTTGTTATGAATAAATATGATTATGTTATGATGAATAATGGGTTTATGTTGGGCATGGAATGCCCCCACAACATGTTTTGGGGCTCAAAGTACAAGTTCTGGCCAAATATGTTGTAAGACTCCGCGAATTGTGGGCACAGAGTGTGAAATGTACATTGAGTCATAGGGTTGTTCGCCCTAAGTTTTGTAATGTAATGTAATGTCATGTCAGCCTACCCATGGTCCGCGGACCATGGGATTGTATAAATAGAGCGAGGCTTTAATTTGAAAAGATGATTAGAGATGGATAAGAATGAATGATCTTGTATCAGATAGAGAAGAAGTCTATGTCGTAGTAGTAGGAAGAGGCTCTGCAACTGAGTACGCATAGGCCTAATAGAGTCTGCAGCTAAGTGCGCAAAGGCCTAGTAGTGTCTGCAGCTGAGTGCGTGGACCCCTGCAGCTCAGTGCACAGGGCGGAGTTGAGTCTATAACCCAAGAAGAAGAATAGTAAAGAGAACTTTGATTCCAAATACTCTGTACCTGATTTTGTATTACTTTCTATGCATTTATACTATTTTGTTTATCGCGCGCACTTATATGAATATTGAACACTGTTAAGTATAATTAGGCTCATATAGATAAGTTAAGTAATTGGATAATATTAGGTTAATAGTAAGGAATTTGGGTAATAACACGGACTGCACCTCGAACAGGATTACGGGAAGGCAACATTGTAGGCTGCGAGGTACTAATAGATGCGCGTAGCAATGTGCATGCAGGGTCAAACCGCGGATCACCCAAAAACCATCAGACATCTCTAGGGTGCGGAAACCTAGTTCTAGCACCCTCCCATACTACTTCGGGTGAGTCCTCATTCCGTGCTTCGCAGACTGTTGCCGAAAGGGCCAGTAGTACTGGGATTTGTTTGGCTAAATCATCTTTGAACCTGGGTTAGGCCCCTACAAGCCAACAAATGGTTCTGTTGTTTGGACTGGGATCTACATAATGAATTTTTGATGTCGTTCCACTGGAATCCAATTAAGAAAGAAATTGAAGGGTGGTTGGACAAGACGATTCACGAGTTCGCGGTGTAGGAAAATAGGAATCTATGAGTATCTAAGGAATAATTATTGGAGCGCTACTTATATATAGAAATCCACAAAATTTTCTTTGCATCCTTTCCTTCTGAGTTGTATGAGTGGATCGCAAAGCTAGAAAATAGTCAGGGAAGGTGTAGGCTTGACAAACCAATTGTGTGGACTCTTGAATTAGTGCGCAAACTAGAAGCGTCAGGGGATAAGATCGTGCAATCTGTGGACCATTCGCTCGATTGAATTATAGGAGGATTTATCACTAAGTTTGTGGAAGATACAACTGTCAGCTACAATGAGGCAGAATGATGCTTCCTCAAAGGACCACAAGGTAAGTATATTAAATCTTTGAACACTTGGATTAAGATGTTATTGTGTGAAAAGCAGGTTATGCAAATAAATTAATGTTAGGGACTATGCGAAGTGGGAAGATCTACATAAGCGTAGGTAGTGAAGAATTAGAAACTAGTCCCTTAATTTCACCCTCGCAGGAAAGTGAGGAAGATCTTGCGTAAGTTTCCCTGAGAAGCGCGGTCAGTCTGATAAGGCAGCGAATTCCGTGCATACCACCTACACCAACATCGCCACCCATCTCACCCTCTTCACCTCCATCTCCACTCACCCCACCTACACCACTACCACAGTTCAGTATGGTGAGTGCGATCAAAATACCAGTATTCAAAGGAGTAGGGAATGAAGATCTGAACCAATTCTGGTTCGTGGTAAGGGCGGTGTGGGAAGCACAAGGAGTCGTAGATGACAATATCAAGAAGGCTACGTTGGTAACCGCATTGTAGTATCATGCATTATCATGGTACATCAAGCATTCTAATGATTACACAAATGCAGGAACCACAGAAATCCAAACCACGCTGAATAGGGAATTTAGAAAGCCAAAGTCGGAGACACAATCAATTATCGGGTTTAAGGAGATCGCGATGCTCTTGGGTGAGACCCACCTGGGATTTGGACCAAATACCGAAGAGTATGATTTGCGAAGCTAAAATGACTTTGATGGATGGATAGCATCGTGCATGGTTTGTAGCGTGATTAACACCGCATTTAAGGACGACGCTGTCATAGCAAAAACTTTCCACCCAGGCCGAATATTTGGAGATGGCGATGAGATTGCATGAGACCCCTACACAAGACCCTAGTCTGGGAGACCAACAAATCCACGTGCAACTACAAAATTTGTGTTTCGAGATGTAGAGTTTGAAAAAGGACAAGACACCTTGGCCAGAGGTGCATGAGGAGGTATGGTGCATAAAATGCAAAGGCGAGGGGCATGACAAGGACCACTATCCAATGTTCACGAATTACTTGGTGGGAGGAGGTTCGATGCCATTAAGACTTGAGCCACAAGCAGGATCAAGAATGGCGCCTGCTCTATGGTGCGCGATCTCTTAGATAGGAGGAAAACACACTATGGATAATTGTCATCTATTGCAGAAGTATACGCAGACATCCCATCAATTGTTTTATAATTTTTGCAGGTCGGTAGGCCATGATGAATGCACCTGTAGAAGCTAAGAACTAATTATGGATCAGACTCCCGCCTATAGGGTGCAGACCAAAACACGAGCCCTCGAACCAAATGTAAGAATGGTGCATGCCATATTTCAGGGGCATGGATGAGGTCGAGGTAGAATGGGACCAGGAGGGGGTTGTGGACAACTAATTTGTTACAATTGCTGAGGGCCAGAGCACTATGCCCAAAAATTTACAAACCTGACAAGGACATCATGTTTGTATTATACTCAGTTTGATCATGAGGCATAAGATTGCCCTACATTGATAGTGAGGCTACACGAAAAGGGGTAATCCAGCCTCCTCTGACTCAGAATTTGTAAGTGATGAGGTCTGAACCATGCAAAGAAGACCCGAATGTAAAAATAGTGCTTAGGAGTGGTATGACCACTGGCGATGATAAAGGTAAGCAGCTAGAATAAAGTGCATGGGTTCGCAAGGCTCCTACAAAGGAAGCCAAATTTGAATTAGAACGCGAGAAGGAGACATTCATGAAAGCTAAGAAGAGCTTCACGGAGGCCTCCACTTAAGGTAGTAAGTATCAACTAGAACCAAGGATGGACCCTTCAATGCTCACTACCTTTCTAGAGACATGCATGAAACTGCTACGTGATAGCAAGGCAGTAAAAGGACTACGAAACTTATCACTAGGTGCGCGGGGTCAAGAGAATCGCGCGTGGTCCAGAAACTTGGAAAGCATGCATTGTGAACAGGAAGGGAAATGATGTTGACTATGCAAACTGACGAATATGAAATGGATTAGGTAATCCTGGATCTTGGATCAGACGTGAATGTACTACCGAAAGAAACATGGGAATGCATGGGCAAACCCACACTACAATGGTCTCCTATTCAGTTGTGAATGGAAAACAAACATAATATCTTGCCCATGGGAATATTGCAAGGGGTAACAATAGATATTGAAGGTACAAGCGCGCACGTGGATTTTGAAGTGATAGAGATTGTCGATGACAAAAATCCCTATCCCACGCTATTAGCAATAGACTGGGCCACCGAAATGAACAGAGTCATAAATATGAAGAAGCACAAAATGATATTTGAGAAAAAGTCACTGCACATAGTACACTACAAGGAAAAATGTCATTGATGAGGGTCATGCCTGTGACAGACCTTTAAGGTTCATCACCAATGTCGCATATGGTGACGGTCTTTAAAAAAACGTCGTTGTAAATGTATATAGTGATGGTCCTTTAAGGTTTGTCACCAAAACCATTTTCAATGACAATTTTGGTGAGGGTCGTTAAAGGGTCGTCACTAATTCTCTCTTTGGTGACACTTTTGGCGAGGGTCGTTAAAGGGCCATCACTAATTATCTCTTTGGTGACACTTCTAGAGACAATATTTTATTGACCATCACCAATGATTTTTTTGGTTACTTTTGGTGACAGTCAATAAATGTTCATCATCATTGATCATTCAAATTTGATGACGCTTCATGCCTGTGACAGACCTTTAAGGTCTATCACCAATGTCGCATATCGTGACGGTCTTTAAAAAATTGTTGTTGTAAGTGTATATAGTGATGGTCCTTTAAGGTTTGTCACAAAATCCATTTTCAATGACACTTTTGGTGAGGCTCGTTAAATGCATGTCACTTCTCTCTTTTGTGACACTTTTGGTGAGGTTCGTTAAAGGCCCATCAATAATTATCTCTTTGGTGACACTTCTAGTGATGATATTTTATTGACCCTCACCAATGCTCTTTTTGGTTACTTTTGACGATGGTCAAAAAATGTTCATCATCATTGATCATTCCAATGAGTTTTTGATGATGTTATGTACTTGTTACCATATTTTTGGTCAAAAGATAACGATTTAAGACCATTTTTGTGGAGTATTTTTCAATATGTGGTTATAGTGGTTATAATAGTCAGTCAAATTGTTAAGAAGTAATTAGTGTGTATCATTTCCCTCAAGTCATAAGAATATAGTTTTCCTATGAGTCAACACATGATTCATCTCTATTAGGTTTATTATCTAGCAAATTTCCTTTAAATAAAGTTCCACTGGTGTGTGTAGGAACTATATTATTTAATACATAGTCAAGCTATATCTATTCTATTAATGAGAGAGACCTAGCACTCCTCGACACTCATGGCACACCTTAACATGAATTGGAATAGTACACTAACATTCCTTGACACCTCGCACGTCCTAGAGCATATTTGTACCTAGAACATCTTTCCATGAGTAGGATGCCCAAGAACATGTTGGCATGCCATAACATTGCATAGCACTCCCCTATCATGTGTTGGCATGCCCTGTAGTCCCTAGCATGCCCTGGAACACCTTGGCATAATATTTCATTGACAAACATTAGCACTTGGCACACATTGGCACTTGGCCTGTATTGGAACATATTATTAGTGTGCCTAGCATGCCCCTTTTGAAAAATATAAAGTCCCGACTTATTAACCCTCTTATGTGTTCATTTCCTTGCATTTTAGCTTGGTTATTCCTTTTGTTGCCTTGAAACTCCATGACACATATTGGCATACTCTGGCACCCTACACATCCTAGCATGTCTTAGCACCTGGCATGCCTTGGCACTATTTCACACATGTTAGCACACCCCAAAACTACCTAGCACACTCTAGCACTTCTTGACATTCCCTAATATTCCCTAGCATGCCTTACTCATGCTTAGCATACCTCGTCACTCCCTCCTTGGCATGACAACTAGCACTCACTGACACTCCCCAACACACCCTCATATTCATTCACTTCCATTCATTTTGACCTAGTGCTCCCTTGTGTTGTCCTAGTACTCCCCAACACTCCTCAGCATGCATTGGCACTCTCTAGCACACCTTATCACTCTTCAATATGCTCTTCCACTTCATAACATGCATCACACTCCCTGGCGCACATTGGCACTTGGCACATGTTGGCACTTGGCAAGTATTAGCATGTTTGACATGCATTGAGATGACTTGGTATGCTTTGGCATGGTTTAATATTAAATTTATTTGAGATCAATTATTGGAAACTAGATGAGAATAAATAGAGGAATATTTGGCACTTAGAATGCATTAACACTTGGCATTTGTCACCTATTGGGACCAAGTGTTGGTGTGCCTAGCATGCGCCTCATCGAAAAGGTAAATTGATGACTTATTAACCCTATTATGTGCTCATTTCCTTGTAGTGTAACTTGTTCCTACCTTTTGTTGCCTTAACAGTCGTGGCATGCATTGTCACGCCCTTGTACATATTTCATGCGTAAGCACTTGGCACATATTAGCTTGTTTGACATGTCTTCATACTATCTGGCACATGTTAGCATGCCCTAGAATTCCCTAACACACCTTGGCAGTCGTGACCTCACAACTAGTATTACATTTTTCCATGGCTTGGGAACCTTACATTCATTAGAACACCTTGACACTCCCTAGTTGTCATGCCCTCTATTATATTCCTACAAAATGTCCTAGGATGATGAGGAGATCAACAGAGGTAGCCACAAACCATGATTTTAGTTTGGTATTTAGCCCTACAAAACTAGAGAGGGATATCTCTATGAAATCACAGCCAAGAGATGACTAGAATGTAAAGGATTTTAGGCTAGATAGCTAGGCTCGGGTGGGTTTTGAAAAATTTAGGCTCATCATGTTTGCTTGACGACCCCACCTCCATGGGTTGTACTAACATGGTTTGGTGATGGCTTGGTGAAGTGGTTATATGCGTTTTCAAGGCTACCTCAATGAAGGTGTCCCATGTCATATTATTATCTTTGGACTGATGGAGTACTATAGCCTTTACCAGGTTATGGTGAAAGAGGCTAGGATAATGCACTTTTCCTTTCAATTTCACCCTTTCAGACATTTTGATTAGGCTCCTATACAAGTAGCTGGAAAATAAAAAGACATGTTAATGTTGCTAGCTGAATCATCCAGGAGGAGCGAAGGCGGTGAACTGTTTCTGGAAACTCGTCAATGGTGGGTTTCTGCTAGTTTTCTGTACAGTGAAGATTGTCTTTAGCAGGGGCCAAATAGCATTCTTTTTTTGTGGAAGCAGGGAAGTCGGCGTTTATATTTTGGTGGGGTTTCTCTTTGATCTTTCTCTGCATCAATCCCAAAACAGTAGTAGGGCAACCGGCTTCGAACATGGGCGGGCTGTTTCTGCGGTTATATTTATGATTTTTGGTGGTATGCCTGCAAATACGATATTGCAAGCGATATATACAGTTGTTTAAAGAACCCCTGTGTGTAACAAAGGCTCATGAAGCTTTGTTTTTTAATGAAAAGAGTGTGAAGTGTTAGAACATAAGATATGGAAGATTAACGGAGGACTCAGGAAGCAGTGCTCATCGCGAAATGGCCCAGGTGACTGAGATCGTCGATATAGACCCAGCTCCAGAGGACCTTCTCGCCTGTTGGGGTCTTGAAGTCTCTGAGAAAAACCTTTTACATTTCTTCCCGAATAAATCTTGGTCCTCTCGGTCTCCTGACAAGGAGATGGGAGGAGGAAGGTTGAAACCTGGAGGCCAGAAACAGACCACTGCTGTAAAGCCTGCATCAGAAGTCCCGACTGCCATCTTGACCAAAGAAAACTCTAATAAAGAAAAGGGAAGGGAGCTGTCAGAAATCAGAAAAGAGGTTCTAGGGAGATGTCCACCTCTTTCACCAGGCACTAGGTTAAACAGGCCGGCTGAGGAGGAAGAACAAGAAATCAGAGTCTCTGATGCTAACAATCCTGTGCTGAATGAAGCAGATAAGGCAGATGCCCCCGCCAGTAAGAAGTCAGAAACGGGAGAAGCCAGGAAGGTCGGTGGGGACGGAAAGAGAAAAAAGATCACCCCCATCAAACTGAAAAAGGAGCGTCCTAGCTGTGTGTTTGGAGTGGACATCCTCATTGACCAGGCTATGGAAGCCACGGAAACTTTACTAGTCGGTAGAGTCCGAGGAAGAAAGTTCTCAGTAGGTTACATAAAAGAATGGACTCAGATGGAATGGAAAGATGCCCCGGGACAACCAGAACATATCAAAAACCTGGACAGAGGTTGGTTCTGTATTAGTTTTAAACAAAAGGAGCACGCTGACTGGGTGATGGGGAAAAACTGGAGCTTCGGTAAAAGGCCAATCTTCTTCAAAAGATGGACGCCCCTGTTCGATGCCTAGAAAGAAAAAGAGGTGGAGTCCCCAGTTTGGGTTAAACTTCCGGGTCTTCCTATGCCTTTCTGGACCGATTTTGCCTTCACCTCTATAGGCAACTCTCTGGGGAAATTTCTTGACATTGATAGATCTTACCTCTGATCGCATGAATGGGGAGTGGCCCGCATTTTAGTTAGTCTAAACCCCAGGGGGGGTTTGGCAGACACCATGTACCTGAAGTATCGTGGTCTGGAGTTCGTTCAGGTCTTGGATTATGAAAACCTCCCCTTCAGATGCCATCGTTGTCATCAATATGGTCATCTGGCCCGGGAATGTCCGCTTGGGTACCGTCGATGCAGAGGGAAAAGGAGAAGCAGAAACTCCCAGAAGACAAATCAGATGGAGCTCCCTCAAGGAACAGAGGCTGTGTCAACGGAAAACGATCCCCCGGCATCTTCTAACGGATTGGTTTCGGAACAAAGAAAGGAAGATTCCCAGGATCAGACGGGGTCAGCAGCAAAGGATCAAAACACTTGTTAGAGGTTCTCCTGGGGACTCTCTCAACTCCCTGATTTGGTAGGTGAGGATCAGGCGTCTTTGTTTTTTTCCCCTCCCTCCTCTGTATGTCTTTCTTCTACCCTATCTAAGCCTTGCAGTGAGGCTGGTCCCCTAAGACAGCATTCGGATGACTTGACGGACCCGAGGAAGGGACAAATCTCCTCTGACAGCATTATTATGACCATCCCCTCCCCCTTGCAGCCGTCCTCTTCTCCTTTCGAGCCTGTCTGCTCTGCCCCTCCTTCTGTCCGAAGTACTGAGCCCCCTTACAATCTCAGACCTTTGGCCACTAGAATAGGAAAAGGACTTGCTATGAGTGGATTGGAGCTGGATATGAAGAATTCTGGCCTGAGGAACAAAAGAGGAAGGAAATCCGACCTGTCGAAGGCTCAGTTGAAGGCAGTCATAGACATGGCAGATGGGAAGCAGTTATCTATTCCAGGGGCGCTTAGAGCAAAGCGGACACCCTCAGTGAGTTTTCGATGATCATTTTATCCTACAACTGTAGGGGTCTAGCTAGCCAGCCCAAAAAGCTAGCTCTGAAGGAATTGGTCAGGTCCAATAAACCTGACATTATTTTTCTTCAAGAAACTTTGGGAAAAGGGGAAGAAGTCACAGGCTGTCTGAGCAAGATTCTTCCGAACTGGAGTTTTCATGTTCTTGATGCCAATGGCCACTCAGGAGGGGTGGCCTTGGGTTTCAATTCGAAGGTTCTTAGAGAGATCACTTCGTGGGGATGGGAAAATATTCTGGCTGTGGAACTCTTCTCAAGTGAACTATGCATTCCTTTCCTCATTATCAATGTTTATGGTCCAGTGGTGGATCGGGAAAAATTTTGGACCCTCTTTTTTGCTAAGTCGTTTATGACGCACCCTAACCTTGTAATCGGCGGAGATCTCAATTTTTCTTTGGTGACGTCAGAGTCCTGGGGGGCCAGAGCCTGTCCTGACCCTCTCATGGATTTCTTCATATCTAAGCTGGCCTCCTCTCCCTTGGTGGATGTCACTCCGCTTAAGATGCGTCCGTCATGGAGGAACCGAAGAATAGGCGACGACTGGGTCGGGAAGAAGATCGACAGATTCCTTATTAGTGATTCGTTGTCCGAAAATCTCCAGGCCTTCAGACACTGGGTTGGAGATGGAGGTCTCTCAGATCATTTCCCTGTCTTCCTCGAGGTGAAAGGTGCCTTCCCAAAACCGGGCACTCCGTTCAAATTCAATGCTTCCTGGCTTCAGGACGCATCCTATATCAACCTCTTCCACAACACTTGGATTAATGATATCCTCAACGAAGATGAAATTCGTGGCAAGGCGTTCATGGAAAATCTCATAAGAATGAAGGTTGCCTCCAAGAAGTGGGCTCACCAGAAGAAACTAAATGAAGAAAAATCTCTGGAAAATGTCAAGGCGGAAATAACTCTGCTGGAAGATCCTGGAGGTATTGGCTACAGAACTGTTGAGTCACGGCCAGACTCAAAGAGCTGGAGTTGGAAAGGAAGTGGATTCTTCAGAACAGGGAAGAAAGCTGGCGTTTAAAAAGCAGAGCGATCTGGTTGCAAGCGGGGGATGACAACACTAAGTTTTTCCAAAACTACGCTAAAGGCAGGAAAAATTCCAACACTATTTGGGAAATGGAAAAAGCCAATGGGGATAAGGCCCGCTCTTTTGAAGAGCTAGCTTCCTTAGGGAGCTCCTATTTTAAGAATCTCTTTAAACAACCAGAGGAAGCAACTATCGCTGAAGTCATTCGAGTTGCTCAGTTCTTCCCTAGGTTCATCGAGGAGGAAGGAAATGATTCCCTCATGGCCCTTGTTTCTAAGGCAGAGGTTGAGGACATTCTCAAATCCATGCAAAAGGACAAAAGCCCAGGTCTGGACGGCTGGACTGTCGAATTCTTCCATCACTTCTTTGAGTACATTGGTGATGAGCTTGTGGCAGTGGTTGAAGAGTCTAGGCACAGGGGATATATTTTCCAACCCTTCAACTCCACCTTTCTCGCTCTTATCCCAAAATCTGACCTCCCATGCTCTTTTGCAGATTTCAGACCTATTTCCTTGTGCACTTGTGTTTAAAAAATCATAGCGAAGGTCATTGCTTCCAGATTAAAACCCTTCCTCTCTCGAAACATTTCCCCTGAGCAATTTGGCTTCCTCGACGGCAGACAAATCCACGAAGCAGTTGGAGTTGCTCAAGAAACTCTACATAGTCTCAAAATCAGGAAAAAGAAAGGAGTTGTTGTGAAAATTGATTTGTCAAAGGCTTTTGACAGAATCAGCTGGCTGTTCCTCAGGCTATTGCTAACTCATCTGGGATTCAGGTATGACTTTGTGAAATGGATTATGAGTTGTGTTTCCTCCTCCTCCATAGCGGTCTTGATTAACGGAGCGGCTTCCAACTTCTTCAACCCTGAACGCGGATTGCGTCAAGGCTGTCCGCTCTCTCCTCTTTTGTTTTTATTAGCTGCAGAGGGCATCAGCCTTATGATCCATGATGCTAAAAGACAAGGAACCCTCAAAGGAATTGAAGCAGCTGAAAATCTCTGGGTTACCCACCTTTTATTCGTGGACGACATAATTCTGTTTAGCAATGGCAGTCTGGAGGATTGCAAGACAATAAAAAAGATCATGGACCTTTTCCTGAAGGCGACTGGACTCTATATAAATGAGAGGAAATCCTCCCTAACGAGTTCAGGTTTGTCCGATGATATGGTGCACAGCGTGAAGATGATTTTAAATTTCGAGGCCAAAAAGCTGGAGGATACTTTTAAATACTTGGGTTTTCTCCTCAAACCGGACAACTACAGAATCAAAGATTGGACCTGGATTCTTGCCAAAATCGAATCCAAGATGAAACACTGGAGTTTCAGATGGCTTTCCAGGGCGGGAAGGCTTGTGTTAATTAAATCCATGCTTATGGCTGTGCCTGTCTTCTGGGCTAGCTTGACTTGGGTTCCTAAAGGAGTCCTCTCCCAAATCGATAAAGTTTGCAGCGAATTCCTGTGGGCAGGTTCAAAGTCAGAAAAGGTTACTCCCTGGATCGCCTGGGATAAAGTGGCACGCCCCAAAGAGTGGGGGGGCTGGGGGATCAAAAACCTTCAATGCTTCTCACAATCGCTAGCAGCGAAGCTTGCTTGGAGGTTAATCTCTTTTGACAATTTGTGGACTACTGTCACTAAGAGAAAATACATTGACCCTCTCTCAACGACGGATTGGATCAGACTGCCATCAAAGACCTGCAATCACTCATCGGTGGTCTGGAAAGCCATGGCTTCCTCTGTCAACATCATTGAAAAGGGGCTGGCTTGGAGCGTGGGAGATGGCACTCAAATAAGGCTGGGCAGAGATCCTTGGATTGGCTATTCTGAGCGTTTCTCCCTTTCTCAGGGGTTGGTTGAGGTGTTAAAAGAGAAAGGTCTCCTCACATTAAACCAGGTGGCTGACCCCCGGACTACTTCCATATGGAACCAAGGGTGGAAGCATGGAATTGATCTTCAGCTGGATGAAGAATGGCTGGAGGAATGGGATTCTTACAGGAATGACCTCCTTAACTCTTCGGTCAGACTCTCTGACTCCCCAGACGTCCTTCGATGGATTTTTGCTCAGAATGGTATCTACTCTCCAAAGATGGGGTACAAATGGCTGATGTCCCAGAAAGGGTGGGAAAATCCGTCTTGGTGGGCCAAACCTCTATGGAAGCTTAAAGGTCCAGCGAAAACCAGACTTTTTTTCTGGTGTGCTCTCCTCCAAAAAGTCCCTACTTGGGAGTTTCTTCAAAGATGGGGAAGGATAGGCCCAGGCTGGTGTCCCCTATGCAAGAGCAGTGCCGAATCCATTCATCACCTGTTCCTCTTCTGCCCCTTCAACACCAGTCTGTGGGCTGAAACGTTAAGGTTAATCAAAATCCCTTATAGGTGGGAAGGGCATGGGATTTCGGAAGCCTGGGAAAAGTGGTGGAATGATGCTGCTAATGACAGAGAGAGATCCATCCCGCTCCTCATCACCTGGGGGACGTGGCTGGCTAGAAATCAAGTCATCTTCAAGGACTCTGTCTTTCCGATCGCAAGATTGGCAGCCAAAGGTGCTGCAATTTTCGATAGTATCCCTGCTCCGTCTCTTTCTCCTTCTCCCAGACTGGTTCGACAAGAAATAATAAGACCTTCCATTCCGTGGGCTCACTTCGATGGGGCCTCAGATATAAACGGTCGCTATGGGGCTGGTATCACAATTCATTTCTCAAAGGATAAGTCTGTCAAGGCTTCTGTTGGCCTAGGACAAGGCTCCAATAATTTCGCTGAATTGAAAGCTCTCCACCTTCTCCTCGGCTGGCTTGTCCCGCGGAACGTTCCTGAGGCTCAGATCTTCAGAGACTCTATGAACACGGTGCGTTGGTTCAATGGGGCGCAGCGTTGCAACAATTTCACCCTGCTTCCCTTGCTCAGAGAAGTCTCTCGCCTAAAAAATCACTTCACGGAGCTCTCTCTCAGCCACATTTACAGGGAAAGAAATTCTGAGGTTGACCGTCTCTCCAAAGAAGGTGTTAATCAGGCGATGGGGCCATGGATTGTTCTGGAAGTTGAAAATGGGGTTGCTCGCCCTCTTGAGCAGCCCATTTTCGCTTAGTTCTTTTTCTCTGTTTTTCTCCTCCCTGTGCTCTGTACAGTCATGTTCTCGTATCTCCAGTTCTTTCTTTGCTGTTTTTCTTCTACTTAATTTTCCTCGCGGGCTGCTTTCCTTGTAAAAGGATGCTCGCTTCTCTTTCCCTCCCTCTTCAGATTCCTGGTCGTGTTCACGCAGGATCTTTGCAAAGACGCTGGGTGCTCCTTTCCTGTGCGAAACCGGTGTTTCTTTTTCTGCACGGGTCTCACCCTTCGTCGGCTCTTTGGCTCTATCGGCGCATGAATTCTTACAAACTGTTTTTCCTTTGTTTTTTTCCCTGCGCTGGTTCATTGCCTCCCGGGTGCGCTTGACGGTGCTGTTCTTTCCCTTTCAGCAGCGACTCGTTTCTTTCCATGCCTCTTGGCAAAGAATGAGTCCTTAGATATGCTATGCATTTTTTTTGTAACTACCTATTTTTCCTCATATTAATAGATGGTTCGCTCTTTTTTCGTTGGAAAAAAAAAAAAAGTAGCTGGACAAATTTAGAGGTTTGGCAGCTATAAGTGCATGAGCAGTCTTATGTGGTATTGATATAGCCTAGAAAATATGCCCTCACATGTGAATAACTTCATGAAAACCTTCATCAATGGTGCATATCTCTCCAACAAGTATATATATGGGAAAACATGTGAGTGAGCTCCTTTGTATTGTGATTTCAAGTAGGGTTTGTACTCTTCTAGGTCTAGGTTCATGCCTTTGAACCAATTTTCACCATGGTTTGGTATGCTTGCATCTTGAGAGATGGAATCCACTGAAAACATGAAATCGATCCCTACCATGGTGATCTTGTCTTCCTTCAAGGTGAGGGAAAATATACCTATGAGATGCTCATGGTAACCTACTTCCTGCACTCTTTGACAAAACCCTAAACAATTGACATCTTCAAAGAATTTCATGACAAATGGGGAGGAGGTGATTTCATTGCAATTAGAGGGCTCAAACCTCAGTATCTTTTCCCCGTCAGTATCTTTAGACCAAAAGAATTGATGCTATTATAGCTAGGTGCCTTTGGGTTAGGTCTAAATCCACAAATAAGATACTTTTGGTCTATTTAGATGTGCTTGCGAGACATGAGAAGGATTGAGGGTGGGGTATAAAGGACACATAATGTTTTAGTAAGGCTTTAATTGTCAAGAAATTATGGAAAAACTTCCAGGGCAAAGGTATTTGGTAATAGGTTATTAAAGAGAAATATCTAAAAAATAGACGACTTAAGGAATGGATTAAAGAGGCGGCTCCAAAGAAGAAGGTGTCATCTTATATATGGAGAAGCATGATGAGAAACAAATATTGGCTACTACGAAATCTGAGATGTGAGGTTGGAAGGGGGAATAGGATAGAAACAGGACTAGATGATATCAAAGGGGTGGAGGGAATACATACTCTTTCTATTCACACCCTTGAGCATTTACATAAGGAAAGGATTTACTTTATGAACTATATCTCTTGTTATTGATGATCTTCTTCTGTTACAAGTTATTGGATTAATGCATTTGAAATTGGATTTCCAGAGGATCTATTTGTGGAATGGGCATGTCTCATAATGCAATTAAATCTAACAGGTTTAAAACTCACTAAGAAGAAAAAAAACTAAAATGGGAAGGTGTTATGTATAATGAGCAGATCTCTGTTAAAGAGATTCATAAACATATTTCTCATGGACGTGGCTTGAATGATAATGATTTTTGGTTCCATAACGCGTGGAGATGGGATATACCTTTCAAATTAAAATGTTTTATGTGGTCCACAATAATATTTTAACTTGGGATAATATCCATAAAAGGGGCTTTGAGGATCTTGGAAGATGTCCTTTGTAGGTTTTAACCCTGTACAAAAATTACCTGCATACGAATTCTAAAACATAGAAAATAAACAATGCGAGAGAATATCACATAAAACACATATACACAAAGATTTTCCCTTGGATCCCAAAACTGAGACTACCAGCTTGATTTTTCATTATATTCCTTTCAATGTTATAATACATATTTATACATGCCGAAGCATCCAATACCATGGACCGAAAACCATCGTGTCCAATACCATGGACCAAAAAACTATCGCATCCAAGACCATGTGTAGAAATCATGCACAAAACCATAGGTGGGTCTGCCCAACCTAACATAGGGTCAAAAACCAAGTGGGCTTATGGGTTCCCCTCAAACCCCTGTGACCTCCCCCCCTCTAACCCCCAATTAACTACGTGGGCTAGTCGTGGAAAGAATATAACACAACCCAATATTCTCCCACTTGTTATTTTCTATCCACAGGGGGTCACAAAAGAGCTTAGTCATTTATCCAGCCTTGCAACACCCATTGTTTCTCTACACCAAGAGAACTTCTTAGAGCTCACAAATTTTGTCAATGCATCTGTAGTATTCTTCAAATTGTCCACCTTTACCAGCAACACCTTTCTGTCTTCTATCATATCCCTCACAAAGTGATACTGAACATCAATGTGCTTTGTCTTTAAATGATATGCAGGGTTCTTTGCCAAGAAAATTGCACTTTGGCTGTCACAGTCTTTTCTTATAGCTTCTTGTACTAACCCCATACATGAACACAATCTCTGCAACCAAACTGATTCCTTTCTTGCATGAGTGGCTGCCATGTATTCTGCCTCTGTAGTTGATAGTGCCGCTACAAATTGTTTCTTACTCATCCAACTGACTGCACCTCCAAATAGGTTAAACACATACTCACTTGTAGATCTTCTCTTATCTCAGATCTCCAGCCGAGTCTGCATCAACAAAGCCACGAATATCCAACACTCTGTCCAATTCTAGTCTTCCTTGGTAGCACAAACCATAATCACTAGTGCCACGCCAAATACCTGAAAACCCACTTCACTGTTGTCCAATGCTCCTTTCCTGGTTTTGACATAAACCTGCTCAATACTCCCACTGCATGTGCAATGTCTGGTCTAGTACAAACCATTACATACATTAGGATATTGACTACACTTGCATATGGAACACGGGACATGTCCTCTTCCTCTTCTTGTGTCTTGGGAAACTGTTCAACAGATAATCTCACACCTACAGGAATAGGAACCTTCATCGGTTTACTATCCTACATATTAAACCTCTGCAATATTGTATCGACATACTTCCTCTGGTTTGACTAGAGCTTCCTCTTTACCTGATCTCTTTTAATTTCCATGCCCAAAATATAGTTTGCAGCACCAAGATTTTTCATGTCGAATTTGGAGGACAACTGGGTCTTCAAATCCTAGATAACTTCTTTGCCATTTCCAACCAGCAACATATCATCCACATACAAGACCAATTAAATAACACAGTCACCAATTAATTTAAAATACACAGAGTGATCAGATTTGCTTCTGGTGAAGCCAAGTCCCCATATAAATGTATCAAATTTCTGATACCACATCCTTGGTGACTGTTTTAACCCATACAGAGACTTCTTTAACTTGCATACCAGTTCTTTCTTACCCTTCACCGCAAAGCCTTCAGGTTGCTTCATGTATATCTCCTCTTCTAGATTCCCATGAAGAAATGTTGTCTTCACATCCATCTGTTCTACCTCAAAATCAAAAGCAACAACAACAGATAAAAGTAATATAATAGAAGCTACCTTGGCAACAGGGGAAAAAATATCACCAAAATCAATTCCTGGCACCTGGGAATAACCGTTTTCTACCAACCGAGCTTTGTATTTCTCCACTTTTCCTTCTACATTTGTCTTCTTCTTGAACACACATTTGCTGCCAATGGGTTTCCTTCCAGTTGGCAACTCCACTAGATCCCAAGCCTCATTTTTGTGAAAAGATTCCATTTCATCAACCATGGCCTCTTTCCAGAGTTTTCCATGCTCTGAATCCACCGCTTCCTTCACAGTTCTGGGATCATCATCAGTAACAGACAAAGAAAATTTTGAACAAAAAGTAGATGGACTATACCTTTCTGGGTGCCTTCTTTCTCGAACCGATCTTCTCACAGTCGGAGTTTGTGGCTCTTCATCTTCTGATTCCTCATCTGTTGTAGAGTCTGATTCTTTATCCTTTAGCTCAAACTCTATCTTCTCAAGTTCCTTTGGTTGGACTTCATGTTTAATAATTTCTTTCACCTCTCTGAACACCACATCTCAGTTGTACACAACCTTCCTTGTTATTATGTTCCAAAGCTTATAACCCTTTAAACCATCCTTATACCCAATAAAGATGGACTTTTCAGATTTGCTATCCAACTTGGTTCGTTTCTCCTTTGGAACATGTACCTATGCATCACATACAAATACTCTCAAATGTGAAAGAGGGGGTTTATTACCAGTCCATACCTCTTTTGGAGTCTTATCCTCCAACACTGATGAAGGTGACCTGTTGACCAGGTAACATGCAATATCCACTCCCTCTACCCAAAATTCTTGTCCTAACCTAGCACCACTGAGCATGCTTCTTTCCGTTTCCATCAACGTCTTGTTCATTCTTTCTGTAACTCCATTTTGCTGAGGTGTACATGGAGTAGTATTATGTCATGATATACCACATCTCTTACAGAATTCTTCAATTTCCTTGCTACAAAACTCTCCACCATTATCTGTCCTCAACACCTTTATCTTCTTCCCTATCTAATTTTCCATGAGAGCCTTAAATTCTTTAAACCTGTCAAAGACTTTAGATTTCTTCTTAAGGAAATATATCCATGTATTCCTTAAGAATTCATCTATAAATGATACATAGTACACAAACTTAACTAGTGATGGAACCTTCACAGGTCCAAACACATCATTATGCACAAGCTCTAATATCTCTTTCACCCTCTTACTACTAGAGGGGAAACTCACTCGATTCTGCTTTTCGTATACACAATTTTCACAGAAATCAAAATCCATAGAGCTATTACTCATGCCTTCTATTATACCTTTACCATGAAGTATTCGAAGGCCCTTCTCTCCAATATGTCCATGCATTTGATGCCACAACATGGTCTTCTCCCCAGAGAACACTAGATTTTCTGCTCCACTTTCAGGAACCACGAAACTATTTCACCCATCTACAACAGTGCTACCTTGCAGCTTGTATAGAGTTCCAATCCAAACTCCTCGCATTAATACCAGTACTCCCCCAACCATCTTGCAGGTATCCTTCTCGAACACTGTTTTTACACCTGCATCATCTAGTTTTCTTACAGAAATCAGATTTCTAGCCAATGCAGAAATACGTAGAACACCCAGAAGTGTTCTAACCCTTCCACCTTGCAGTTTCAACTTTAGTTTTCTACAACCAACGATTATAGCCTTCCTATAATCCCCTAAGAAGAAATCACCACCATTGTATTCCTCATACTCACAGAACCACTCTCTGTGGAGAGTGAAGTGAAAGGATGCACCTGAGTCAATTAACCATGCCTCATGATCTACATGTGTACTTGAAGAATCCAAGTACACATCCCCACCTTCATCTGAGGTGGTTTTCGCCTTTGCAAAAGGAGCATCATCGGATCCATTTCTTTTGTCAGGAGATTTAGATTTACAGTCCCTTTTGTAGTGCCCTTCCTTTCCACATTTCTAGCACACCACCTTTACAGGTTTTCCTAGAGATTTAGGTCTCCCTCTAGATTTAGATCTCCCACTCGATGACTTATTTTTGTTTCTATTTTGGGATCATCCTTGTACAGACAAGGAATCACCATTTTGGATCTCTGTATTTTTCCGTCTCATCTCCTCCATCAGCAAGGCTGAGACTATTTCATCAAACTGCAAGGAAGTTGCATTGTTACCTATTGCAATAACTAGACTATTCAATGAATTTGGTAGAGAACACAAAAAACTAGTTCACTTATTTTCATCTAAAATTTTAATATCAATAGATGCGAACTAACTTACCATAGTATTAAATGCGTTCAGATGCTCTGTCACCAAGTATCCATCTTTCATCCTCAGGTTATATAGCTTTTTCCACAGGAACATTTTATTCACTAAAGACTTAGATTGGTACAAAGTCCCTAACTTGTCCCACAAAGCCTTCACTGTAGCTTCCCCTAATACATTCAACAATACTGAATCTGAGACACACAATCATATTGTTCTCTTTGCCTTTCGAACTAACTTCTTCCATTCTTCATCAGACACTCCCGTTAGTTTAGTACCCAGATCTACTGCGATCCACTGGTCTTTATCCACCAACAGATCCTCCATCTTGAGTTTCCACAACTCAAAACTTTGACCATTAAATTTCTCGATCTCTATCTTTCCACTGCTCACCACATTCTTTCACCACCAGAGTCGATCTCGTAGATCTCCCACTGAATAGGGTCTACCACAGGCCCGAGCAAAACTTCTCAGGAACAAAGGCGTCCCCTTGAAGCCAAAATACTCTGATACCAAATGTAGGTTTTAACCCCGTACATCAATTACCTGCATACGAATTCTAAGATACAGAAAATAAAAAATGCGAGAGAATATCACATAAAACACATATACATAGAGATTTTCCCCTGGATCCCAAAATCGAGACTACTAGCTTGATTTTTCATTATATTCCTTTCAATGTTATAATATATATTTATACATGCCGAAGCATCTAATACCATGGACCGAAAACCATCGCGTCCAATACCATGGACCAAAAAACCATTACATGCAAGACCATGTGTGAAAATCATGCACAAAACCATAGGTGGGTCTGCCCAACCTAACATAGGGTCCAAAACCAAAATTTTCTGGGGCGCTACCCCAGACCCTACAAAGTGGGGTTACACGTGCTCATCAAAACCCCTATGACCTCCCCCCTCTAACCCCTGGTTAACTATGTGGGCTAGTGAAGCGAACAAAGTTCCTTCTAAAGATAAATAACACAACCCAACACTCTGTATGCAAAGAATATGTAGAAGACGTGGAAAATCTATTTCTAACATGTCCATTTGTGATCTCGGTATGGAGTGGGGTTCTTAAAACACTTAAAATACATGTAATCCAAAACATGGTTTCCATTTAGAGATGTTTCACTCAATGGTTTGAAGGTTTCAATACATATCGTTCCGTGCCTTTCTATATTTTGTGGGGCATATGGAGAAGCAGGAATGAGAAGATTTTTTAACAAACAGAACTAGATACTAGAAGTTCCTATTTAAAGATCTTTGCATATTTTATGGAGATATGGCTAATGAAGGAGGAACAACCTAGAAGACATTTTTGACTCATGGAGCTATGGACATACTTTATTTTTATTTTTTATTTTTTTTTTATGGAGCATCCACCAATAGGGTTTGTGGAATTGGGACACATTTGGTTTTGAAGCCAGGAAACACCTTCCATTTTAGTTGGTATAGTGGCAAAGGGTCAAATAATAGAGTTGAGATAATCATACTCTTGGGGGCTCTTTTATGTTCTAACTGGATTGCAATTGAAGATTTACCTATGTTTGGAGATTCCAAGATGATCCTAGATTGGGTACATTTGAGAACAAAAATTGGACCATCTTCCCTTACTTTCTGGATGCAATGCATAAATCTTTGATGAGTACCTTTCAAAGACTGGCCTCTAATAATGTCTATAGAGAGTAGAATCAAGTGGCAGATCTCCTATCAAAGAAGGGATGCAACTGTACATGTGCCAAGGAGGATTTTCTACTCAGTTTTCGACAAAGGAATCCTTTTGCAACTCAAGGATTTTTAACTTATAAAGGGATGCCCTAGAATTTTTTTCCTTCATCTCGTTTATTTATCATCCATCCATGAAAATTTTCGTATATCATGATATGTTTTTTTCATGTTTAAATCATATATGTTATATTTGTCATCATAAAAAACTTTAAGTTTTTTTTGTGATAATTGATATAGTAGACAATTTTCAGAAATCAAAGAATTATAATGTAGAGTAATAAGATACTTAGAAATTTAACCATTTTATTTTAAAATCTAATATATGTCATGCAAAAAAATTAACAATGAAATACCAAAGTATATATCTACTTTTTATTATTGAAAATCAATAATGTTTTCCTTATTAAAAATAAAAAGAAATTTAATCTATCTAAATTCTTAAATAATTGATTAATCCAAATCTAAAATAAATCTAATAACAATGTTGAATTCCAATTCCTAGTCCATTCGACTAGTGCACAATACCTCATTCAATAGCATTGTGAACCATTACATGTAGTTACATAAAACAGTCCCACCCAATTTTAAAGTTAGCTTCATAAAAAAACTCTAACTTCAATCCAGACTAGCACAAGGATCCAGTGGAAGTTGTTGTATCTTGGTTAATTGAGACACCAAACATCAAATGCTACTGTGTACCACACCATAAAAATCATCAATAGCAACTGCAATCTGAACTTCGTTGTAACTAATAGTCGGGTAAGTCAAGAGCCGATGTTAGCACTTGCATCAAACTCCCATATATTGGATTAGTTAAACACACAAATTTGTCTCTATTCTAATCCCTCAGGGAGATTGTTTTTTCTATTTGGAATCTCGGCTGCGAGAAACCCAACTTCTTATTATTGGACTTCCAGCATCAATCATCAATTTTTGTATTCAAACTTTGCGTTCTGAATACCTGATTTGTACCCCACAGTATAATAAATATATATATATATAGATATAATTATATATATATATATATATAATATATATATATATATATATATATATATATATATATAATATATATAAATATATATATATATATATATATATATATATATATATATATATAATATTATATATATATAAATATATATATATATTTCAGATTAAAGGTCTTATTCGGTGGAATTTATTTGCAATGGGGGTTGATTTTGAATATTTGACAAACACAACTTCAAGATCCATAGTAGGGTTCATCAACACTACCATATTGTATCCCTTAAATACATGTAAGACCAAGTACTAGGTGGAGGTTTATGCAGGGGTCAATAAAAATATAGGTTTGTAGCTCCAACGCATATTTTCCTTAGAATTAAACTGGGTCATTTCTTGTTTTTGGAATGGGTTTTGCTGAATTCCATATCTAACACATGTATTTCCTTAGAAATCATTTGGGTTGAGTATTTTGAAATGGGGTTTTTATCTGGTTGCAATTTGGGTCACTGGATCCTTGCGTTATCCTTGGGTTAGTGTGCTTAAATTTGGTGGGGTTGATCCTCCTTAGCACACTTTGAACTCGCTAACACTGCCTATCACACACTCTTACTCATTAATTTCCATGCAATTGAAATTAGTGCTCCCTTGTGTTTCCCTAACACTCCCTAACATGTGTTGGTGCCACACCCTAGAACTTGGCACATCTTGGCATGTCTTGGAACCATCTCACATGTGTTAGCACTTCTTGTCATTCCCTAGCACACATTGGAACTCCCTATTTATCATGCCCTTATAGATAGCCTTACTTTTTTTGCGATTTGGGAACCCAACCAAGTCATTGAAAAAATAGTGTTGTGCATAGCCCAAAGTCTCCCTTTATCATAAACTATTTTTTCCCAACCCCTTATTGCAATCGTAGGATTTCCTCCCACAAGTCCTATTTTTTCCCAACCTCTTTGAAAGGTATTTCATTTTCCTTTTCCTTTTCCCCTTTTAATATTTTGTCATGATTTTTGTTGTGCATTAAGAAGGTGATATTTTCAACCTATTGCATTTGATATTTGTGGTTTTGAAGTTAATCCTTCTATTGATAAACATTCTTCCATTAGTCTAACCTTAGGCTTGAAAGTGCTGGGGAAATTTGAATGTTTAGGCTTATTCACTATAATTTTAACCTCTTTAGGGAGGCTTAATAGTTCAAGGTCAAAGGGGGGGGGGGGGGGGAGATACAAGTAGGAATAGAATGGGGCAAGGAAAAGAGAGGGAATATGGAGAGGAGAATGCAAAATAATAGGGAAATCCATCAAAGTAAAAGAATTTATAGGAAGAGATAAAAACAAAGAAGAATATGAACAGGAATTAATCTTAGCAAAAGGAGGTGTAATGTTTACTTGAACTTCTCACTAAACCTTAAGGATAGGTTCCAACCTGACATGAACTTTTTGATAATTTGAAATTGTAGGTTTTGGTTCAAGCTTGATTCTAACCTACTTCCAAATTCTCTTTTTCCTCAAAATGGGAGCCTTCAACCCTAACCATTGTGTCTGAACATGTCAAACTTCATAGTGATTGAAACAATGAAATGACATTTTCCAGTAATCAATCTTATGGGTCTAGATGCTTTCCTTTTAAACTAATTCAATTAGGGTCCATAGAAACATACCAATTAGGGTCCACAGAAACATACCAATTAGGGTCCACAGAAATAAATCTACCAAGCTTCTTGCCAATAGTGTGAAGGGCCTCCTCTATTTAGAAGACAAAGGGAGAGCTTGACAATGTAGCCCAAAGTTGTTTCACCGAGATTTGTTTGTGAGTGGGATCAAAATCCACCAACCATGTTTCCAGGACTGGCTCGATTGCCCCCAATCCCATTCTGTCTCCTTCATCTTATTATAGTCCACCCATAGACAAAATTCAAAGCCTATCGAACCGCCGACAAATCCATGGAAAGCTGACATATAACCTAGGGCTGACATCCAATTGTCCAAAACCCATGCAGTGAGAGATGCCTTTTGCACTTTCTTACCATAAAATCTTCCTACCAAAGTAGTTTCTAACAAGTTGGGGATATCCTAGAAACTGATATCCTTACCAATGACCATTGAAAACTTATCTTGTCTCACTCTAACATAGAGCTTTGGGTTAGACGAAGCTCTGGAACCATGGGGGACCAAAAGAGGCTTAAAAAGCTTAAAAGAAAGGGATTTTGGCTGAGACTTATGGATAGTTACTACCTCAAAGCTAGAATGATAGCTTAGCTCTGTTGCACTAATATTTTTTCTCAAAACGAAGACAACCTTGGACAACTCATGCTCAAATTAAATATCTACCTTGGAACACCATCCATCCTAGAAACACCTCATGATTTGGTTGGAGATGATTTGTTAAGACAATGAAGTGTTACCTGTAAATTCATACTAGGATTTGAATGCCTCATGTGGACATGATTAGGCTCATAATTAACAATATCAACTTTCATTCGAAACTGTGGTGGGACGTAATTAATTGTTGACAATACCCACTGTCCGACAACCAATACAGTGAAAACCCTTGGGAAAAAGAAAGGGATTACACAAAATTTACTTGTTGTTGAAGAAAAGTGCCTTCAACTCTAACCACTATGTCTGAACATGTCCAACTTTGTAACAATAGAAATAATGAAATGAGATTTTCCAATAATCAATTTTATGGGTCTAGACATTTTCCTCGTAAACCAATTCAATGGCCTTGACTAAAATATCTTTGATATCTACTTTGACTAGAATCCAGGCACATCTTGGCACACCTTGGCACTCCCTAATTGTCATTCCCTCATAGATAGCTTTACGATTTTTTGCGACTTGGGAACCCAACCAAGTCATTGGAAAAATAGTGTTGTGCCCAACCCAAAGTCTCCCTTTGTCTGAAATTGGTTTGACCAACAATGTTGAGCTCTTTGAGATGATAAAGGACTATGATTTTAATGGGGGAATGATTAAAGAGACTCTTCATTTGATGTTCATACTCTCTTTTCTAGACAATATAGGCCATCTTATCAATGCTCCAGAAAATATAGTAGGGTATATTGAGCTTTTTTACCCTAGTGAAATGCATTAAAAGCTGGATGTGATTGAGCATTTTTGGTTTTTCTCTTTTTCAAGCTTTAATTGAGATATTATTCTCTTGATTTGGATTTGGAGGTTTTTGCTGCAATTCAGAGCAGAAAACATGTTGTCCACATATGGATAAAATTGAAACCTTCAAGAACTCCAAGGTGTATGGACATGTTTGAAAGGTATTTTATGATCTCATTTCTATGATTTTATTGTTAAAATTTCAAAGAATTTAAACTTGTATATCAAATTATGGAGAAGCGAGGGTTAGGGTTGACAAGAGTTTATAAATTCAATCATATTTTTTTTGTGATTAGCAAGATTGGGCACTACTGTGGAATTATGATCTTCAAGCATTTCGGGAAATTCAATGGTGATGTGGATTGATCAAGAGGCTATGGTTTCTTCAAAAGCTCTCCTATGATTGCGTTGCTTCTTGTGATATATGGATCAACTTATGCTGGTCTTTACTTTGTTCCTTGCTCTAATACCATGTAAAAAATCCTTGCACTACTGTAGTGAACAATTCTAAAACTAAATTGTATCACCAAGACACACAATTTCTCTACTAATTTCAACAAAATAGAACATAATTAAATTACACACAATCGAAAAACACAATTTTTCTAGGGAACTCAATTGGGAAACCTTATCCTTGATTGAGAATTTTATTGATAGAAAATCAGCAATGGATCTCTTACAATACAAATTTGTTTCACTAGAAACCAATGTAGTTTTCTTTGCTTGTCCTAAGCTTGAAACACCTGCAAGACCCTTCATCTAATTCGCTCAATCCATGTGCATAGGCTGCTCCTAGCTACCTATCAAATACTATTGCATTTCCACGATCTTGGGTCTAGGATAGAATCTTAGAATCTCAACAAAAGCTACTTTGCACTGCAGAAAATAAATAACAATAAATCACCCATGCACAAGTATACACAAATTTTTACAAAATTATTGTACAAATATGTACAACCCAATCTCTATTATATTAAACCAATCTGTATAATACAGCAACCTATGGAATTCAAGGTAAAATGACAATCATGTTGCATACTCTTTGTTGTATCTTGTCCTGCTGGTCCTTCACTCCCATTCTTCTCTCTAGCTTCCCCTTAGTCCATCAAAGGAAAACACATAGAGTCTCCAGGAGGGCTGCCACCTATCACTGCTAAAATTCTCTTATTCTTCAATGAACACAGGATGATCCAATCTACTCTTCTAGGTTGGCCAATCTCTAATCTCCAATCTGCCTTCTAGTAGCCTCTTTCATCCATAAAAGAGCTACACATAGGATCCCACTAAGCCCTTAACCACTAAGACATTAACCTCTAACCCATATAGACCTCCACCCCATGGCACTCAACCCTGTAACCCCTAAGCCCTAACCCTTTTCCCTTTACCCTTGATTCCTAAACTGTTAAACCCCTTAAATCCTAGAACCCCCTAAGCATTTCTCCCAAATCAATAGGTGCTCCAACATTAATATTCTTAGTTATATTAGGTATTTTTCTACTAACCCCTCCAAATACAACCTCCAAGAACTAGTAGGGTCCAAGGAAAGAGCCACAAACTCTCTAAATTTGATCCACATTTTATGGATAGTCACATTTCTCCCAAATATCTTCTACGTATTTTCTTTCAAAGGGAAACAATATTTTCTTCTAATGTCCACAAGTGCATCTAAGTTCACAGGAATAAAGTAAGGTTCATCTCCAATTTTCTCGAAGTATGTTTTAAACTGACACAAGCAATCCTCAACTACATGAATGGTACAATCTTCAAGCTATCCATATCTAGGTTCATCCCCTTTTGACCCGATTTTTTTCTCCTTGAATAAAAAGCTAACCAAGGTCATCTTACAATTGGATCTCCCTTTTTCATTTGGTGAGAATACCACCTTGTTCTTTAGTATTAGATTTCTTCTAAACATAATTACACAAATACTCTCAACATATGTGGGGCTAATCAGACAGATTAAGAGGAGAAAACAAAGGTGAAACTCAAACTTATTGTCAAACATATATAAAAAATCAAATATTCTACACGTAATTCTTACATCATTTGATGGTTTTGGATTAACTCCACCATTTTATTTACCCACATTCATGTTAGTTTTTCTTTCCATTAATTCTTCAACAACCACTTTCAATTTTCTGATTTCCTTGACTTTTTCTCCCAACATCTCTTTTGCTTCATGCAATTGAAGTTGATAAATAAAAGAACAAATAAAATATCTTAAATGAGGACATGGAAATGTTAGAAAAATAAATAAAAGAAGTGAACTCTATGGATCAAAATACATATTGAAGATCTATCAAAAGAAAGGTGAGCACCAAAATCCAGCAAAGAAGATACATGAACAGATAACCCAAAAAGAAAGAAACAATTCCAAGAGATATGAATGATGATGCAAAAGAAATGGATGTAGAGTAAGTAACTGTGACAAGCATGGTGGAAGAGCTAAAAGGAAAAATTTTCAAACAATAACGGAAAAAATGGTGTAGATGTGAATAACCCATCACAAGAAATAAACTTTGTGGATCCAAATATAGATCAAAGCTATTTGAAAAGAAAGGCACCAGAAACTAGCCAAGAAGACCCACGAGAAGACAACCATAAGCAAAAAAACAATTCCAGGAGATACCTAGGATGATGCAAAAGAAATGTATGTGGAAGAAGCAACCTTGGCAAGCATGGTAGAAGAGCTAAAAGGAAAATATTTGTAAAAAATCCTAAACAAATAGTGTAGATGTTGCATCAACCCTACTTGAAACTCTGTAATCATAAAGGGATTACCTCTCAAAGATAAGGTTAGTCAAGATATGTCATCCAAACTCATAACTTCAAAGAACCCTTAAAGCACCACAAGGAAGCAAAAAAGAATGGTAAAAAAAGCAACAAAAACCTCATACAAGAAGTGAGTGAGATGCTAGCCAATTCAAGTAAGGTGGCTCTCATGACAGATGTATTCCACTCCATTCCCCATCATTATTAGTGAAATTAATCAAATGGAACATTAGGGGCCTCAACTAAAAAGAAAATTTGAGGCTCCAAAAGGGTTAAAAACATAAGGAAATCCTTATAGTACTCATACTACAAAAAACAAAATTCTTCAACGATCATGTAAGTGAAATCCTAGAGAAATGTTAGAAAGGTAGTGCTTCAGTGGAATTGGATGCAAAAGGAAAAGTAGGAAGGCTAGCTCTTATATGAAATCCTGTGGAAAGTACCATCACTAATCTAGTTATGGCCCCATTCATTCTTTTAGGTCATTTTCAATTCAAAAGTTTTAAGTCAATAGGTAGAATTACAAATGCATGTGGTCTAGCTCTATTGAATGATCTCCACACCATATATCTAAAATACCTATGGATAATAGTGGGTAACTTCCACATCATTAAATTGATGGAAGAAAAAAAAGTGACTTGCAATAACTAGACTCTGACGTGTAGCTCTTCCTTGACCTCATGCAAGACCTGCATGCCACATATGTAGATACTATACATGGGTGTTTACTTTGAATAATCGAAAAGGTGGTTTCCCTCAAATTACTTCTAGCTTTGACATATTTTTGGTCTCAAAAGCTCCTTGAGACAATGAGACCTTTGTGGAGGTTTTAGTCCTTCACTATTGCATATCATATCATTGGCCTGTAAGCTTGGAAGAAAATATCAAAGCAAGCCCAAAAAATAGACCCTTTCACTTTGAAAGCTTTTTTCTTAAGGATCCTTCCTTCTTGGAAAATTCCCAATAATGGTGGTAGGAAGCCACTCCTCGATTGGTCTTAATTATGCACCAATTCTAATAGAAAATCAAGTTCTTAAAATCTCAAATAAAAATATGGAATAGAGAATATTTTTGGAACATCCACCAAATCAAATAGGAATTGGAGGATCTCATGGAATAAGTCCAAAAATTCATTATTCTTGAAGGTCGATTTGACAAATTAGTTGAGGAAGAAAGTGAGCTTCTCACACAATTAGAAGAAGGTTTCATTTAGGAAGAATTTCTTTGGTTCCAAAAATCTCACATAAGATGGCTTAAGGAGGGGGGTAAACTATAGATTTTCTACAAATCCATGATCAAACACCACCATCACAACAAAATATACTAACTTCAAAGCACTATAGGATATATGCTTACAAAACACGAAGATTTGGAACGATAATTAGTTGGTTGAATTATCTTTAATAAGTCAATTAAATTTAAAGTCACATTTATAATATAAATACTATTTGGTTAATTGGAAAAGCTTACAAGTCATATTTACTATGGCAAAATGAAGTCCCAACAAGTATGGCCACCATGTACAACATAAAAAATGTGAAAATTGATCAGGAGTTGGGAAAGTGTATGTAAGAACACTTGCATTTTTTAAATAATCAATTAAGTTGTCTCAAAAAGACCTATAGTTACATCAATATAAACTAATATCCTTACAATTGACCTTTATCTTTCAGAAACAAAGACGTCATCCATGAGGATATTTTTTCGTAGCTTGTTTTCTATTGTGCATAAATCTTGAATAGTCTAGGGTTCCAAGGGGAGTCCAAGAAGTTTTATCCATACTAGGGTGTCTGACATGGTCTCATCCCTAGCATAAAAAAGGATTGGTGGGGTTTTATAGACAAATAAGACCTATCCACAAACCAAACTTCATTTGATATAGAAACTACATCATCTTCGTTCCAAAAGACAAAAAGAATGCATCTCTCTTGCTACTAGGTGAGTTGCTAGTATATCGCATAAACTTGAACTCCGACTCTACTTTTTCTATCTCAGAAAGTAGTCCATCCCTACCCTCTTGCCAATAAAATTTCATGCCAAAGTGCATCTTGAAAGGTCAAGGATTTGGTTGACTGCAATATATTCCCCCACAACTAAGAACACATTTTTCCTCAGCTTCTAATGACTTTACATCATTGCTATTTCCAATGAACCAAAAACCTTCCTTAGAGGCCAAGAAAACCACATGTTCCTTATACACTCCTTGAACATCACCTTCTGTCAATAGGTATAGAGGGTTCAAGCACATAGGAAGACCTTCGTTTTTCTAAACATTAACTCTCAAATTGAAAGAATTGGTTAGAGACAATACACCCATAGCCATGTCCTACTTAGGAGGGCCCTTATAATTGTCCAAAACATGGCAATATTAGCAATTCTACCACCAATCTTATCACTACTCATAATATTTGACCAATTCAAAAAACCCTTATCAAATTGTTTAAAGTATGTGAAAAGATTCTTAATCATCTTAAAGATCATGTTATTACATTATCCATAGACCTTTTTCCATAAATCTTCTATTATTTTTTTACAAATTAATTAAAAAACTTATGTAATCTTTAAACAACATATCATTATCATTCACTCACTTTGCAATTTCCTTTCCCACTTCAACCTATGTTAGCCTTTATAAAATGAGAGGGGAAAATGAAAAAAATAATATATTTTTTAAATATGAGGGAAATTGAAGGTACTAATAATTTTAATAAAATAAAATGCCAAAAATGAAAAGGAAGTTATAAAAAGGTAAAATGAGAGTTCTCCTAGTTTTGGTCATTTGTATTTTCAAAGAAATTTCTTCCCACTTCAGCTTATGTTAGCTTTTATAAAGTAAGAGGTAAAAATGAAAAAAAAAAAAATTAAATAGGAGGGAAATTAAAAAAAAATAATAAATTTAATAAAATAAAAAGCTAGAAATGAAAAGGAAATTGTAAAAAGGGCAAATGAGCATTCTCCTCATTTTGAAAAGGAAATTGTAAAAAGGGAAAATGAGCACTCTCCTCATTTTAGTCATTTATATTTTTGAAGAAGAAAACTCTTAGAGAGTTTGGAATCTTGTGAGGCTATAGTGTCCAAAAAAACCCATTGGAAAAATTAGTTTTGGTGGTGAGAAACCATCCCTAGGTAGATTGGAGATAAATTTCGCCATTGACTACATTGCAGTGGAAGCTAAATTTGACATTGGTGTCGTTCTAGCTAGATTGTGAGATTTCTGCATTGCGGTGGAAGTGAAATTTGACATTGGTGCTGCCCTAGCTAGATTGCAGCGAGATATCTGCATTGTCATGGAAGCGAAATTTGACATTGGCGCAAATTGGGTAGGATTTGGAACTCATGAAGGTACTAATTTCATGAATTCTTCCAAAAATATTTGTGCCATGAGTTAAATTTGTAATTGCATGTTTGATGAGTGAAGTTCTAGATATTTTGGTGTGCAATTCTCTTTCTATTGGTGTTTGAAGTAGTTCTGTATGGTAGAATAAAGGTTGAAATGCTTAATCGAGGGCATTTAGTTCCCAACCATTGCTAAATGAAATCCTGAGAAAAATAATTAAGTGTTGTCTAGTTCTCAATGGCTTAGAGGGCGTTCTCTGAGAAATATCCAAAATTCATTGCCAAGATTTTAAAGGGTAAAATCCCATCAAGAATGGAACCCAAGTTCATTAAATGAGGCACATTCTCTTGGGTGCACATATACTTTCAATATAAAACTCTCCTTTAACGGGGTTCTATAGCCAAGCAACAAAACTTTTAAAACAATAGTTGCACAGGAAAAGTCGTATTGAAGCTTGTAGAGGAACTTTGATAAACATTGAAACTCTTTGTTGACTCAGACACATTCAATGAGTGTCTCCTTGTTCAGGATCAACTTTCACATGGGGTTTTATAGCCAAGCAACAGAACTTTTAAAACAATAGTTGCACAGGAAAAGTCGTATTGAAGCTACGGAGGAACTTTGACAAACATTGAAATTTTTTGTTGACTCAGACACATTCAATGAGTGTCTCCTCATTCAGGATCAACTTTCCCACGATTGTTAATATCCAGCAGAATTGAAGAGTTGACATTCTTATACAAATCAACCACAATGTTGTGGAGAAAGTAGTATATGGCATCAGACACATCCCTTGTGCCGTAGAATTAGGAAATTTTGGGATCAAATTTGCGCTATACGACGGAGGCATCCAGAAGATCAATTTTGAGCATAAAAGCATCGTAATTTATCTTCCACCCATCGATATCACTAATCACACAGAGGTACTCTTTCATAATCTAATCACTTTTGAGGTGTGCAAGGCATTTGAAGTCAATTATGTGACATGTTACTTGAGTCTAACGGACGAGTTGATTGACTCTGAAGAAGATGTAGCTATGCTTAGGAAAAGTAACATCGTTATAAATTACCTTGGGAGTGATTCAGAGGTTTCTGAGCTCTTCAATGGTCTATGCAAGGGAGTGACCATGAGCCGAACAGATGCATTGGCAAAATTGAAGGGAGATGTAGATGATCATTACAAAATCAAATTCAAGGTTTCATTTACCGAGCTTGTGAAGGATAATTTCTCATTGTCGTGGAGCAATTGTTGCACTTTTGCTTACTGCTATGCAAACCGTCTACTCTATTGTCACCTAATTAGCCTCTCTAGTGCTATGTCTTTTAATTCCTATTCACTGCATTAGTAACAATGGGTGTTTTTTACTTACTTACGATTTATTTGAATGTTGGTGGCCATGACAAGTACTAAGTATAGGAACTTTGAAAAACAATGAAACTTTTTGTTGACTCAGCCACATTCAATGAGTGTCTCCTCATTCAGGATCAACTTTCCCACGGGGTTTTATAGCCAAGCAATAGAACTTTTAAAACAATAGTTGCACAAGAAAATTCGTATTGACGCTGCGGAGGAACTTTGACAAACAATGAAACTTTTTGGTGACTCAGACACATTCAATGAGTGTCTCCTTGTTCAAGATCAACTTTCCCATGATTGTTAATATCTAGTAGAATTGAAGAGTCAACATTCTTATACAAATGAATATACAACAGGTTTCCACGTAGGGTTTAGTCCCTTGCTTTTTGTGGCATTGAAAAATTCCCACGCTTTAGAAGTGTGGCCCTAGCTTACCTCTCCAACAATTATTGCTATTGTTAGCTCGACTACATAACTCTGATTTTTGAAGGTTCTAAAACAAGCACAACCCTCTCAGTCATGCTTGAAGACTGCTCATAATGGTTGTTCTCACCTTTTCCTTTACCCCGCTCATCCTCCCTTCATCTCCATTTCCCGTGCTTTTTGTTGAAAGCCATCTAAAACCCCTTTTCTTAAGCCCTGAGCACTAAAACTGACAACCCCATAAAACCGCACCCATACGGCTTTGCACCTTTTTGAACTCATCATCCATAGCCTCAACTGTTAATATCTGCATCTCTATCTAACGGCTCCCCGTCGCACCTGATGGAAAACCTACATGATTAAATCCCCATCGTCTGATCATCTCTGCCAGAGATCCAATGGTAGTCGCTCTCCCCGCACCCACAAAGCGATGAAACATTAATGCATGATAGAGAGTGGTTTTCCTCTCTCCTCTGCTGCCACACATCATGCGCCGAATGGAATTGCGTGCCCACACTTTTTACCACCCAATGCTCCGAAGGCAATGTGACTGATACCATTTACCACTTAACTACCCGACCCCACCCGATAACCACCATGCACTTTCGCCACCCGACCACCATTGGATCTGTCCGCCTGAGATCCAATGGCCCACGTTTCCTCTGCTCCCACCTCTTCTAATACCCTCCGCCAAGCCATCTCCACCATCTATCCTTCTGATTCGACAGCCGAACTTTCTCCCTCATTCATCATGTCCATTTGCCACACAGTCCACATTCCTTGACCACTCCATGTGCCTGAAGGACGAAGGTGACCGACCTACCAGTACCAGTCACAGATGCTCCTCAACAATCATATTTAGCAAACAGTATGGTCGAGGAAGAAAAGGACAGAGCATAGCATGTAACTGCATTTAGCAGTTACGGAACTTCACGGATACGAACACTCCAGCTGCCTAAGAGGACAACAGACCACCCGAGGAGATTAGATTTACCCACTAAGACAAGTAAACACACTCAGGGACTCCATCAGGTAGTTAAATGTAGTAGGTGGTCAATTACGACCCTTCATACCTAACATGGCCAAGTGCCTTTGTAATGAAGCTCTATATATACCCACAAACAAGATATAATCAAGGTTGGTTGTTGATGTTTTGATTCAAGGTTCAACTTCTGGAGACTGTAACTATTTTGACACTTGCAATGTCTCGTCCTCATTTTTAGCTAATACAAGCTTCTTTTGATGTTAATTGTTCACTTTCCATTTCTCTTCTCTTATAAGTTGTGCCCGATATGTTGCATGCTTGAACTCTTGATGTTTAGCATTAGAGTAGCTATCATCCTATCTCTGTGTTAAAATATAGTATGTATCATTGAATGAGTTATTCATTTTTCTCTTCTTCTGGTGCTAGAGAGCTGTCATTTTGTTTGTGAATTAGTAGATTATATTAGCAGACTTCTTTACTGGTCGCAGCCGACCATCACATGGTCTTGTGCATCTGCTGGTGTGGTCAGTATTCTCCATATTCAACCAATCTTAAATTGTGAGTCGTTAGCGGTCTAAAGCCTTGTAGTATGGGGGTGTTCACACATGTCTAGAGTCAAGGAAAGTAGAAATGGTTATCTAGCTTAGGCAAGCATCATTCCTTCCATTCATCCATTAGCAACAATAAGTTGAATTTATATGTTACTAGGCATCTCTGAGCTACAACCTAGGAGAGTTTCTTGGAATCCTAACATAATTGGTGTTGTTGCCGGGGAGAGGAGATTGAAGCTTCGTTTCTCTGGGAGAATGACACAGTCCTAGCTTTGATGATAGACAAATTCTGGACATATTTCTGGTTGTAATCATCTATCCGACGACTCTATTGGAGGACCAACCTTTGGCGACTCCATATTTTAGTTTTGGCTCAGTTTGTGAGGCATACCCAGAGAAATCCTCAGAAATCACCAGCTGACCAGTGCCTGACCCTAAGAAGATTGTTAAGAAAAGAAGAACATCACAGAAAGGAGCATCAGGATCAGGTAAGCCTAAACAATCTTATGTATCTCTGCAAGAGAAGATTATAGCTGAGAATGTACAGTTCGAAGATATAGAGCCTAACATTGTTAGTGAAGAAATACCCCCAGAGATTCATAAAGCTCCTTGTTCATTAAGTTCCCCTTTAGATCTCAGCCAAAATAAAGCCTTCAACACAATCCATCATTTTCCTTCATCTCTATCATTCGTTCCTCAATCTCCTATCATCCAAACTACCAGTATTCTTCCATCTACCCCAGCCATGGTAGGCCAAAAAGCACCCACAAAGATGGAAAGGATCATAGCTGCTACGTATGGACCCTTGGTCTTGCCCATTCCTTTGAATGCCATGCCTGCAGGAGAGTATCAGAAATACATTCCTAAGTTCACTGGTACAGAGGGAGTAACAGCTAAAGAACACCTTGAGTCTTTTTATAGTTATGCTGATAACCTAGATATCAGTGAGGATGATGTCTGGATGAGAGAATTTGTCCAAAACCTTGATGGAGAGGCTAGAAAATGGTTTAGAGAGTTAACCCCTAGGTATATAGCAAACATTGAAGCATTAGCTTATGTATTCTTGAAGCACTGGGGAGATAAAAAAGACATGTTGTATCACCATACTGAGTTTGGAAACCTAAAGAAGGAAAATGGGGAATCATTATCTGATTTTAATAAAAGATTCAATCGTATGTATAGTAAGATACCAACTGAAGTAAAGTCTACTCCCACTTCTACCAAAATCACCTATGCCAATTCTTTTCACTCTTATTTTTTCTTGTTATTGAGAGAAAGAAGATGTGCCACTCTGGCCAAAATGCAGGATGCATCCCTAGAGGTAGAATCTAATATTATGGCTGCAAAAAAGCTCAAAGGTCATGCTAATAGAAGGGGGTAGAGAGATGAGGCTTCATCTTCCTCTACTTCATCTTCAAAACCTAAGTTAGACAAAATGACTAAGAAGATAGAGTCATTAGCTGCTGAAATATCCAAGTTGAAGGTTGAGCAGAGTTCTGGAAAGGAAAGGCTTCCAAACACATTTGCTCCAAGAAATCCAAATCCATTCAGAAGAGAAAATGAACAATTGTAGATTATTCAAAAGGGTAAAGCAGTCAGTGAAGAGCAGAGGATTAAGGCTCCTTTCCAAAACGCAATCATGGAGGAGGAGCAGCTTGAAGAAGAGGATGAAATTCATTGCATGGAAGATAAGGGAAGTGCTACCTTCTTGACATTGGCTGCCTATGAAGAATCATTGCTCCAGGACCAAACCAGTCAAGAGTGGAACAGAGAGACTGTTATGCAAACTGATGAACAACAAAGATATAATCTGAGATCAAGAACAAGAAATGTCAAGGAGAATCCTTTCCAAAGAGCTGTTGTCCCCACAAAGCATCAGAATTTCAAACAAAAAAGGCCAGCAACTCACCCCGTCATCCTCAAAGCACTAGCTCAAGAGGTAAGAGGTCCTAACAAGTCTCCTTCCCTTTTTAGCTTTGAATCAGAAGTCCAGAAGTTAAAAATATATGTGCCTCTGATAGAACTTGAAAAGAGTGAAGTTTTTAGAAAGCCTATCTTTGATGCTCTTGGGCTGAAAGCCACACAAGTCTCCACTGACTATGTCAATTTGCAAGATGATAAGCCTGCAGTCATCCTTAGCCCAATGACTAAACCTGCTGATGATAATTCCCCATCATTTTATGTCTCCTTGACCATTCATGACAAAATCCTCCACAATTGCCTGCTAGACGCAGGGGCCAGCCACAATCTGATGCCCAAAGCTGTCATGGAAGAGTTAGGCCTTGATATTACTATACATTATCATGATATATTCTCATTTGATTCAAGAAAGGTCAAATGTATGGGATTGGTCAAATAATTAGCTATAACCCTAACTCAGCTGCCCATGAAGAGCATGATGATGGACATTGTGGTAGCAGATGTCCCTCCTAAGTTTGGCATGCTGCTTTCTAGAGGATGGATTAAGAGACTAGGTGGGACATTACAAAATGACTTATCTTATGCCACTGTCCCATTCTTTGGGGGAGAAAGCAGGAGATTATATAAAGAGGCACATCTGGCATACATCATTAGTGACGAGAAAAATCCTTCTATTCATCCTATCTATGTTGTGGACACTGACTTTGGGGCATGCATTCTCCAAATTGAAGAATCTCTGAAGGCCTCAACATAGCTCAAGAAACCAATAGTCTAGGCCCTGGGAGAGCGAGGAAGTTAGGTTTGGGAGATGTTTTTTGATGGAGCATGTTCAAGGGAAACTGCAGGAGCAGGGGTGGTGTTGATATCTCCAAAACAAGAAAGCACACATCTGTTTTTTAAGTTGGCTTTCCAAGTCACCAACAATATAGCAAAGTATGAGGATCTGATATTGGGCCTTAACGCGGCTAAAGACAAAGGAATCAGAAACATAAAGGTGTTTCGAGATGCTGATCTCATCATTCAGCAAGTGAACAAAACATTTTAAGCAAAGCACCCAAGGCTAAAAGCATATAGATATGAGGTATGGAGACTGAAAGACTCTTTTGATAGTTTTTGTATCTCATATATCCCTAGAGTAAAGAATTAGCTTGTTGATTCCCTTGCTGTGTCTGCTAGCATGTTTATCACTCCCATACCCCCCAGACTAGTTTATGAAGTTCAGATGAAATATAGACCATCCTTGCCTAATAATGTCCAGCACTGGAAAGTTTTCAAGTATGATGATGAGGTAAATAGGTTTCTTCAAGTCATTGATGAATTCTTTGAAATGAAAATTGACCAAGAGAATGAAGCCTTGGAGAAAAGTCCCCAACCCCGGCTTAGAAAAAAAATTGGCAAAGATAGCATTGTCCAGCTACCCAACAATGATATACCTAAAGGCCTAGTCCCCTTAGAAACGCTTTTTGACCAGAATGATGTGCCTTATAAGGCTGCCCAAAAATAAGATCAATCTGTAGTCCATAGGCATAACATAGGGAGCCCATAGCATCCAAGACATATAAATCTGTCCACCCATCTATCTGCTGCCCAAATTTATGAGTGTTGCAATTTAATGAAGCAATTTGCTGATGTTTTTGCCTGGGAATCTAGTGACCTGAAGATTTATGACAAAAATATCATCCAACATAAAATTCCTTTAGAGAAAGACACCATCCCTTTCAAGCAAAAGTTGAGACCAATAAACCCTTTGCTCCTCCCTCTAATTGAAAAAGAAATCAAGAAATTGTTGGCTTTCAAAATCATAGTTCCCCTGAGATATTCAAAGTGGGTAGCCAACTTGGTAGTAGTGAGGAAGAAAAGTGGGAAATCAAGCTCTATGTTGATTTCAAAAACTTAAACAAACACTCTAAGAAAGATAATTATCCTCTACTCAAGATGGAGCATTTGCTGCAGAAAGTCTCAGGAGCCAAAGTGATGTCTTTCCTGGATGTTTTTCAGGGTATAACCAGGTTGCTGTGCATCCAGATGACCAAGAGAAGACTGCATTCACCACTCCTTGGGGCACTTTTATGTATTCCAAGATGCCTTTTGGGATGGTGAATGTTGGAGCCACCTTTTAGAGAGCTATGGATATATCATTTGTAGGAGAGAAGGATAAGTTTGTCCTTATCTACCTAGATGATATAATAGTGTACTCCAGTAGCCAACAAGACCATTTGCAACATTTGAAGAAAGTGTTTCTAAAGTGCAGAAGGTTTGGGATTTCAGTTAATCCTAAAAAGTCATAGTTTGCTTTAGAAGAAGGCAAGTTGTTAGGACATTTTGTTTTTGCTGCAGGTGTCAGAATTGACCCAGAAAGAGTAAGAGCAATACAGACCTTGTCTATCCCAAGATCAAAGAAGGATATTCAGTCCTTTCTAGGTAAAAAAAAAATTGTAAGGAGGTTTATCCTAAATTTTGCAGAACTTGTAAAACACATTACCTCCATGTTGAAAAAGGGGTCAAAAATCAAATGGACTGATGCAGCCAGAAGATATTTTGAATCCATCAAGAGAGCTATTATGGAAGCTCCTACTTTGATTAGCCCAGATTACAACAAAGAGTTCCATATATTTTTGTTTGCCTCTGATGACACCCTTACAACAGTTTTATTGCAAGTGGATGAGGAAGGTTCAGAGCATCTAGTGGCATTCTTCAGCAAAACCTTAAGGGGTGCTGACTAGAGGTATGATATCATCGAAAGGCAGGCATATGATCTTATCAAATCTTTGAAAGCTTTCAGGATTTACATTCTGCATTCCAAGGTAATTGCATATGTGCCCTCTGCTTCAGTAAAAGATGTCCTAACGCAGCCAGGTGTTGATGGAAGAATGGCTAAATGGACTGAAAATCTGATTGAATTCAATATAGAATTTAAGCCCACCAAGCTTTTCAGAGGCCAGGGCCTTGCTAGATTAATGGCTGAAGAAAATTATAGAATGTTGGAAATGAATTTGGTAAGCACGAATTTAGAGGATGGTAAAATAGAAGAGGAAACATTTGAACCATGGAAAAATCAGTCATTGGCAGAGAATCTAGCTTCTTGTGAATGGTATTCTACAATAGCTCAATTCTTGTTGAAGCTGGAAGCTCCTCCAAGCCTTAGTTCAAGCCAAGCCAGAACTATCAAGCTCAGGGTAGCCAAATACTACATTCATGAAAATCTGCTCTACTGAAGGGACACCTCTGGGATTCTTTTGAGGTGTCTAGATAAAGAGCAATCCATGGAGGTTATGAAGTAGTTTCATTCCAGCATATGTGGAGGGCAACAATATTGGAAAACTACAGCCCACAAAATCCTCAGAGCTGGGTACTATTGGCCCACCTTATTTTCTGATGTCTTTTGTTTTGCTAAATCTTGTGATAGGTGCCAAAGATTTGAAGGGAAGCAGCAATTGAAATCCCTTCCCTTAAAACCAATACATGCTAGGGGCCATTTTCAGTAGTGGGGCTTGGATTTCATTGGAGAAATGAATCCACATTTCAGTGGCCAGCACAGATGGATCTTAGTAGCCACTGGTTACTTCACTAAGTGGATTGAAGCCATCCCTACTAGAAAGGCTGATCATCATGTGGTCATGAGGTTCTTGACAGAGAATATCTTCACCAGATTTGGTTGTCCCCATAAATTAGTTACAGACAATGCAGCATCCTTCAGGGCCAAAGAGTTGGTGGACATGTGTGACTCAATGGGCATTAATCTGGTTCATTCCACCTCATATTACCCTCAAGGCAATGGTCTAGCAGAATCTTCCAAAAAGAGCCTAATAAGGATAATTAAAAAGTTGTTGGAAGACAACAAGAAGAATTGGGATTCTAAGCTCAAGTATGCACTATGAGTTGACAGAGTGACCACCAAGAAATCCACAAGGAATTCTCCATTCAAGCCGGTATATGGCACTGAGGCTATATTCCCAATTCAATTAACCCTCCTTGTGGAAAAGTTTTTACAAGGAGAGCAGAATGGGGAAGAAGACATGGCAAAAAGGATTTGTGATTTGGTAGAAGTGCATCACATTTGAGATCAGCTAGTTGAGAAATTTGCAGAAAATCAAAAGAGAATCAAGGAAGCTTTTGACAGGAAAGCAAAGACAGATAGTTTTCAGGTTGGAGACTTGGTCCTTAAGTGGGATGCACTGAAAGAGAAGAATGGCAACCATGGGAAGTTTGATGCCCTATGGACGGGACCTTTTGTCATCACCCGAATCCAAGGGAACAATACTTTCATGCTGAGAAGCATGGAAGGAGAGATAGTTTGCGATGGCCCAGTTAATGGGCAAATTTTGAAAATTTATGTTGGTTAAGGTCTTCAGGCCTTAAATTTGTAAATATGTTGTTTTATCAGTTTAGGTGTAAGCTTAATTAGACTCCATTCCCAATGGAACACTAGGAAATTTTCTCATCTGGTTTTGATAGGAAAGGCATTGGTCTACAGTTCTTGAGACCTCACAGGAAGGATCTCATCCCCAGAAGGAGCCAACGTTAGCTCAACAACATAACTCTGAGTTTTGAAGGGTCAGAAACAAGCGCAATCCTCTCAGTCATGCTTGAAGATTGCTCATAATGGTTTTTCTCACCTTTTCCTTTACCCTGCTCATCCTCCCTTCATCTCCATTTCCCGTGCTTTCTGTTAAAAGCCATATAAAACCCCTTTTCTTAAGCCCCAAGCGCTAAAACTGACAACCCCATAAAATTGCGCCCATACGACTTTGCGCCTTTGTGAACTTGTCGTCTGTAGCCTCAGCCGTCGATCTCTCCCTCTCGATCTAACGGCTCCTTGTTGTGCCCGATGGAAAACCTACACGATTTAATCCCGATCATCTCCATCGTAGGTCCAATTGTAGTCGCTCTCCCTGTGCCCATAAAGCGATGAAATGTTAACATGTGATGGAGAGTTTTTTTCCTCTCTCTTCCATCGTCATGTGTCACACACCGAATTGGATCGCGTGCCTGTGCTTTTTACCACCCAACGCCCTGAAGGCAGTGCGACTGATATCGCTTACCGCTTAACCGCCTGACCCCACCCGATAACCACCGTGCACTTTCGCCACCCGACCACCATTGGAGTTGTCCGCCTGAGATCCAACGGCCCATGTTATCTCTGCTCCCACCTCTTCTGATACCTTATGCCAATCCATCTCCACCATCTATCCTTATGATCTGATGATCGATATTTCTCCCTCATTCATCACGTCCATTCACCACACAGTCCATGTTCCTTGACCACTCTGTATGCCTCAAGGATGAAGGTGACCGACCTACTAGTACCAGCCGCAGTTTCTCCTCAAAAACCATATTTATCTAATAGTATGGCCGAGGAGGAAAATGACAGAGCATAGCATGTAACTACATTTAGCAGTTATAGAACTCCATGGATACGAACACTCCAGCTACCTGAGAGGATAGCAGAGCACCCGAGGAGATCAAATTCACCCACTAAGACAAGTAAATGCACTCAAAGACTCCACCAAGTAGTTAAATGTAGTAGGTGGTCAATTACGACCCCTCCATATCGGACATGGCCAAGGGCCTTTGTAATGAAGCTCTATATATACCCACAAACAAGATGTAATCAGGGTTGGTGGTTGATGTTTTGATGTAAGGTTCAACTTTTGGAGACTGTAACTATTTTGACACTTGCAGCGTCTCGTCTTTATTTTCAGCTAATACAAGCTTCTTTTGATGTCAATTTCTCACTTTCCATTTCTCTTCTCTTCTAAGTTGTGCCTAATATGCTGCATGCTTGAACTCTTGATCTTTAGAATTAGAGTAGTTGTCATCCTATCTCTGTGTTAAAATCTGGTATGTATCATTGAATGAGTTATTAAGGTTTCTCTTCTTCTAGTTCTAGAGAGCTGTCATTCTGTCTGTGCATTAGTAGATTAGATTAGCAGACTTCTTTACTAGTTACAGCCAGCCATCACATGGTCTTGTGCATCTGTTGGTGTGGTTAGTATTCTCCATATTCACCCAATCTTAAACTATGAGTCCTTGGTGGTCTAAAGCCTTGTACTCTGGGGGTGTTCACGCATGTCTGGAGTCAAGCAAAGTAGAAGTGGTTATATGGCTTGGACAAGCATCATTCCTTCCATTCATCCATTAGAAACAATAAGTTGAATTTATATGTTACCAGGCATCTTCGAGCTACAACCTAGGAGAGTTTCTTGGAATCCTAACAGCTATGATAATTAGAGAATCACATTCACAACGACATGCTTGCATTTACCAAAGGTACTATTAAGTTATTAGCCTCTTTGTATTTTATTTCCCTGAAAAGATGCTAAACCAAGGCAGTGTAGCTCAAAACAATAGGAATTCAAACTAGTTCTTTCATGATATGCATTGTATTAAATCCTCTATTCACCTAGCATGTTTTCAATTAATCATCGATAAGGATTCCATAAACATTTTCATCGGGCATGTAATTTTTCATTTTCATGACATTCACTGCATAACATAATCCATTTTTCCATTTTTTGCACAATCTTTAACTAGTATATGGAAACTCTTGGGCTTAGGCAAAAGGCTTCTCTCCTTGATCTCATGCATCAATTCAAGAGCTTACTCAATCCTTCTTGTTATATATTAACATTTCAAAAAACAAGCATAAATTTCTTGCTAGAAAAGATGGGGAAACTTTAACATCTCATCTCCAAGAGCTCTGAAAATCTTTCCTTATTCATACCAACATCTCATTATTACCCTATATGCAGGAAAATTCACAATCATGTTTTCTGAAAACATCATTGAAGATTTTGCGAGGCTAACTAATGGTTAGCAACAACTTCACACCTTCCTAGCTCTGTTTTATTAACAAAAAATAGTAGCAAGAGAACATGTTGCTTCAATCAAAATATATTTTGATTGTGTATTGTGGAGCCTTAGGACTAGCCCAATGTATTCAATTACTATATTTCTTTCATGTAAATAATTCCTGCAGTTAAATAATGCAACAATAACTGAAGCAAATTTAGCTCAAGTATTTTCGTTAGTAGAACACAGGATTTTAGTCATTGTTTCAATTCCATCATTTCCAGTACTATCTTCAGAACAGATCTTAAGGCCTCCAAAACATGAACTTTTGTTTTTGGTAAGTCACCAGTTAGAAAAGTAATGAGTTGGCTGATATTGCTACTATTTGATTTATGGGTGAAATGGTTCAGTATCTTTGTAGTAATTTATTTCTACTTGGACTACCAATTTTTCAAAAACCCAATAATTGCAAGTACAACATCTGCACTTTCAAAACATGAATGGATATCTTCACTATGATTACAGAGGTTCACAATAACATTTTTAGAATGCTTTTTCACTTTTGAAGATCCAATCTCCGGAATCTAGACTAGAGGAGGTATGTCACCTACAGTAGTAATTTCCCATTTGCTTTCGCCATTTTCATTTGACAACATACAAAGCAAGGCCATTGCACATTCTTGTTGCTATTTGAAGAAAGGGCAAGAAGCAAAATCAAGCGTTCTACTCCTTCACTACCTTGAATGGCATGCCACATATTATTTGCACTGTTGTAGAGAATTTTAAGAGACCTTATGTGTTCCTGTTGAACATGCAACCCTTATAAGTAAACCCACTAGAAAAAACTTGCCTTTTGCATTTTGGAGCTTGCCACTTAAGTAGCTATTTCCATGCAAGCTAGCAAGGGCTTCTATTGTATGCTCTCGAACTAGAAAAGGTGACCAAGCTTTGAATTGCTTAATCAATACGTGTTCAATAAATACATTTTCTAGTGAATTATGCAAAATAGACTGTGAATTTTTCCCAGAAGCATTTATTAGCATACCAAGTGTAGTTGAGAGAACATACTTTGGATAGTGGGATACAACCTTCATTTCTGGAAAGAGTATACAAAATCACCCTTGGGCAATTGACTGCTAGTATCTTCACATCAGTTTTTTGCTGACTGACTTCATCTTTGCTTCCGGGAAGTTTTCCTTGTGGATCTTTTGTGCAACTCCTTTCCTTAGGTTACAATTTATTATATTAGAGAAAAATGAAAAAATACACAGAATAACATTGAAATATGTTTGCAGTTTGCATTAACAACCTCCTAGATTTGTGAAAGTGCTTCTTTTAAACTTAAGAAATGTTAAAATTGGCCCAAAGAGAATGCTACAATTTAATTTTCATGAGAACTTTCATTTCTAAATTGCATGAAATGTAATTTCACAAGCTTGAGAACATTAAACATTATATTAGCCTCTATGTAAACTTGAACCACATTGATTTCTACATACGAAACTAATAAATGGAGCATGGGATATCTAGCACTAAAAGTACCTTGCTTTTTTGGACAATTTTAACTTTAAAACTAGTTGAAAGTATCCTAAATATCTGAGTTCCACTTCTATAAGGGTGTTTTCTCCATGAAACTAGGCCCCAGAAATGGGGCGACCTAAGTTCCCCATATCAGACACTAAGATGTGGATGGCATGGACTTATTCTGATATTCTTTGCAAGCCCAAATTTATGTATCTCATTTTTGAAGAAGATTTTGAGAGCAACATTAATTATAATTCCCTTATGTAATCATTGAACCATTTAGTTTGCTTTTCAACAATATTAAAGTAATTTCCTTTTTTTTTCGAAACACCATTCATTCTAGAGAGGCATCGCAAGCTATTGGACAACAAATATTTTACTCAAAGAGGTCATAGAGTCTTAATTTTACAACTTACATATCAAAATAACATACTGGAAATGGAAGTTTGTGCAATAGTTATCACATTATGATAGCACATTTGAAAACCTAGCTTCTCTCTATTTCGCATTCCAAAAAACCTCAGGTTTTTCATCTATATCTAAAGAATACATCAATTTTTTTTCTTTTTAAGATTGACCAAAATCCTTTGTTAGGCCATTTCTTCGCAAGTTCTGAAGTTTTATTTCTCTCACTTTCTCCCAAGTATGCATAAATAAGAGTAGTATAAATAAGAGCATCACCAGCAAGATTGTGTTTTTGTCCCTGCTTAGGTTTCCTAACCTCGAATAGTGTTACTATATAAAAAACATCTTCAGATAAACCTCTTTTGAACAAATCATCAAGAAGCTTCAGAGCTTCCTCTTCATTGTGTTGGAAACAATAGCCATCAATTAGCCATGAGTAAACACTAAAATTAGGCATAAACCTGCAATCATCATTTTAAATAGGACCTTCGTTGCTTCATTTTTTTCCCAAACTTTCAAAAGCCATGAATACAATCCTTGTATGTATACACAAAAAATATCTCTCTTTGTAACATCTTGTTGTGAATTTTCCAGGCATTAGCCATGTTACCTCTCTTTCACTATGAATTGATCAACATATCGCATGTGATGTGCTTAGGTTCATGACCCTTCTTCTCCATTTCACGCAAAATGTTATTGGCTTCTTCCAATTTCCCTTCCTCATAAAGCATATTGAGGAGGACACTGTATGTCACCATTCCTGACACTAGCCCTTTCATTCTGCAATCTGAAATCCCCAATCATATTATCTTTTCTACAATCACCATCAATAAAGGTAGTATATGTTACATTATTTGGAAACAGATCACCCATTTCATTCAAAATATTCAATGCATACCTCAATCTACCTTCTCTACAAAGTCCATGTATTGGATTGTTGTATGTTATAATATTAGGGGAAGAACCTTTGCTTGCAATCTTGGAAGTGAAATTGAATACATTTTCAGTGTCCCCTTCCTTGTAGTATCCTTGAATGAGAAACATTGTAAGTAACAATATTTGGTAACATGCATTTAGGCATCATTTCCTCTATAAGGGAATTTTATTTCATCATATTGCCTCCTTTGGAGAGACCACTAATGAGTGCAATATAAATGACAACCGTGAGTTTGATATAACAATCCACCATTCCATCAAACAATTTGAAAGCATCTTCCATTTTGGCTTGCTTGGAATATCCATTTATCATAATAGAATAGAATATGGTATTGGAAGGTATGTTTATGGTCCTCATCTATTTGAAAATATCCTCTGCCTCATGTTACTCCATCAATGCACATCAACACACATCAAATGGCTTATCATGAATATATTCTAGCACATTGCCAAAAATTGCTAAATGATGAAGTGTTCCATTTTAAATTTCCCACGCTCATCGTTCCTTGATTTTTTGATATCTGTGGTGCTCAAAGAAAATCCGAGTAGAGGAGACTGCATAAAACCATGCCCTTGGGATTGCAAATTGTCATGAATTAATATTTATTGTTCCACACAGTGGATGCTATGACTCCCTTCAACTTGAATATGGAGAATGATCATTCTCACCTCTTTATACCTGTTCCAAAATAATATAAAACAAAAATTCAAAAGCAGTTGTGTCTAATAATGGTGCTAGATACAATGGATCTTTATGTAATGCACGCTTGAATTATCAAATCTGCAGATAAACTAGTTCCAGGGAAAATACATAGATTTGTTTGATGCAAGATCATTCCACCAAGACAAACTCCACTGCCTGATCTCACTTCTCTGATACCATGTTGAAAAACCTCTTTTGATCTACAGATAATTACTTGTAATATTAATTACCATGAGTTTAGATTATTCAATTTTCATCAAGTAATTATACATCAGAAATTTAACCAATACTATTATAGCTATAGTCTAAGATATCTTACTTAAAACAGAGGAACAAGTATATGGGAACAAAGGAAAATTTGGTTGTAGCTGCTACAAGTAGAGCTTGCACAGTTGTGATAACACAGGTACAACTCCTTTTCTTCCTGCTTTGTCCTAGTGATTTGGATTTTCTAGCCAAATTTTGGTATTTTGACTTGTACATTTCTTGCTGAAATTTATACATAAACACTATGTTATGTGGCGGTTTATTTTGTTTTGGAAAGCCACTCGACATAGCGTCTGCTCAGATGTAAACTAGCACATTTGGGAAATCAAAGGGACTTTGGCAAACTCTTACTAAGGGTTCTTAGAAAGAGGCATTCAATGGACTTGGTGTGTCTTTAATCTTGATATCAAATCTTGCTATATAGGTACTATTAACACCACATTGTCTATTTAGTTTTTGAGTTAAAACTTTCCATTCTGCATTTGTATATCCTTTATCCGTTCTATTTTACATGTTTAGCTCTCATTGATATGTTGTTTTTCTGCTAATGGTTTTTTTTATTTCTCACTTGATATGGAAAAATGCATAATTGAAACTAAGTATGAAAAATATATAAATCCAGAAAAAACCCTTTAACTACATTTCATCATGATCAAAGCCTATGGCTTGGCTAAAATAGCCCTGCAACTTTAACAATAGAAAAGCTAGAGACTCATTGTAGGTTCAACATGGCTCTAATAATTATATATCATCAAATCAACACCTCTGAGTGAATTCAGATGCACTTAACAAAATACTAACATTTTGTTGTACATTAAGTCATTTTCCTTTAAATCTTGGGGTTTGAAACAATTTATTATCCCATTGAGATGAATTTTCTTAAAACCATGCAGTAAATTTTGTCTTATTTATGTCAAAGGTTTATACTTTGTTTGACTTAACTCTATCTCTTCCCACGCTAGTCACTCTTTTAAGGATTCAATTTATCACAGTGGTAATATTTTTTTGATCAGTTGGTTCATATCCTTTGTTATATTTTCTACCTTGTTTATGTTTGACAATCCTCTCCACAGTACCAGGGTGCACTTAATTGGGAGGTACAACAGTATTAAGGGTGTACCTTTTGCAGGTCCATACAATAGTAATAATGGTAGTAGTTTGTCATGGTTCCTGTGAACATTATAGTATGATGGAGGTGTTGTTGTGTAAGAGAGTAGAGGGTATATTTTTAATTTTGCTATCCTCAATTAATTTCAATTTGCATGTTGTTTAAGATTAAGAAATTCCATTTTTTCTTTAGTTTAGTTTAGTTTGTAGTTCAAATTCAACTTAGTTCAGTTCTGCATGCATGATCTAATATTTGGAGGGCACAAAACCCTTGATAAGTAGACTTCTTTTGCATGATAAGGTTCCAATATTGGTAGGGGGGGAAATTCTCAAGGAAGGGGATGCATGCTTCTGTTTGTCTTCCAGTAGACATGCACTTACCTGGCACACTTTTCCATCTAGCAAGGGTACACTAGATGATTAAACTTGGGCTAGCATTTGACTAAGTCAGCTTGAGTGCTTCATGCATGTGACCAGATACTTTATATCTTTTCTCATCTTCCTATTATATAAAGGAGATGTAGTGAACACTTCCATGTTAGTTAGCAAGCTTTTGGTTTTGAGGTATTACATTGTATTTTCTTTGATCTGCATTTAATAGAAGATAGATGTGATTGAGAGTTCAAATTTGTGTACATGCTCTTATTATTTTTTAGCGGTGTGTTTTTGTAGATTCTAGTATACCCATCAAGGGATTTAAATTACCTGGGATCTTAGGAGTATTCTTTTAGTGCAAAATTTACTTACTATTGTCTGGATTACATGATATCAAATCACTTTCACTGAAACTAATAGAAAGTTGTGCATGGATAGGACTGCAACTTGTTATAGGGAGTTTTTGAAGGGTTTCAAGGGTGGGATGCCCAAGTTTCAGCAAGTGAAGCAGATTTGACCAGTTAAAGGTTGTGGCCCATGGGGTGTGATGTTCCAGTTGTTCCAGGGATTGTAGTGTTATTTTGCGTGTTTGCGAAAGGTGGCCTCCACCTATAAGAGGTTTCAGGTTTGATTCTTAGTTCTCGATATGTTTTCATGTTTGTTTAAAGAGCTGTAATCACAAGTAGTTAGGGTCTTTAGGATTTTCACATGTTGGAGGGAACTTCCAACTCTATTATAGTTCAAGATGAAACATCTCTTAGAAGAGGTTGAATTGTGGTACGTAGTGGAGAAGAAGATTTCACTTTCAACAAATACCAAGGAGTTGGCTGAGCATGATTAGAAATTGGTTATACTGGAATGAATAGTTTTGGATTTGGTGAAGAATCATCTAACCCCTTTCATTGTAGAGAAAAATATTGATAGGGAAATTCATATTACCTTGATTACGTTGTATTGGAGCGAGAACATGTCTAGGAGAATGCTTTTAATGAAGAAATGGTCCATTACTTGCATGAGCAACACTACTACAGTAGTTATCTATCTGATAAAGAACAAGAGTTGAGATATCAATGAGCTACAATTAATGACAAGGTAGAAGAGAATGGACTAATTTGGATCAATTTGAATGGCTTTGGTCCATATTGGTGCCACTTTGTATAGTTTGTATGTGCTTGTGTGAATCTATCTTCAATCGAAAGTTTGTGGGATGCATTTATCGAGGAGGAAATGAGATTGGAGATGGTTTCAGCTAGTGATGAGGATGTACCAGAGCTAGCCCTCATTGGGAGGGTGAGGAAAGGAGGGAATAAAATAGGATTTGTGAAGGGTTAGAAGAAGAAGGAAGATTCAAGATCTTCTAATCAACAAAATAACAATTTGAGCCATATCAAGTGCAAGAAGCATGGCCAATATGCTTCTCAATATCTTGAGAAGTAGGGGAAGGGTAAGAAACAATAATAGTAAAATAGTTTGCAAGAATTGTAGAACCATTGAGTATGGATGGCCACTATGCTTCTTAGTGTTCTAAGAAGAAAGGGAAGGGTAAGCAACAACATCAATAAAAATAGTTTCCAGGAATTCTAGAAGCTTAAATTCCATACAAGTTCATTGAAAGGTGTGGTACAACCTTTGCCATTGTGTCATGCCTTTCCACCACCACTGTTTCAAGTGTTTGTGGTATGTTGAGAAGTGAAGCCTCAAGACATGATAGTAAACAAAATATCCTTTTTCAATTGTCCAGATGAGTATACCTCACCACTTCTAGTCAATGTTATATGCCTTTAGGAGAAAGTAAACATAAAACTCCACATGAGGTACATGATGTTATCTACCTTTAGGAAAATGTAAATAGAGCACTGCACACTAGAGGTAGGTATATTTAAATTTTACAACGCTTGCAGACACAATTAACCTGCATGATTTGGACATTACCTCTTAAATTATCCTTAATCCTGCAAGCTATTTATTAGAAGCATATATTTGGATGTGAGTGAATTCATCTTACATATACATTTAGTGAAGGAAAAAATATTACTAGGAGCCATCAAGGCCAACTATATGGTTGAAGATATATTTGTTGGCCTTCATGACTCCTAGTAATATTGATTTTGTATTGAAGTTTCTAAAATACATAAGAATTATATATGGTGTATTGGAATTTGAAAAATACATAGGATGTCACAAGTAATCCTAATAATCAACTTCCCTAATGACTAGGAGGCCTTAAAACTCCACTAGTGGTTTTTGCACTAAATGTGGGTATCATTTATTGATAAAATTGGGATCTCAGGGAGAATTGTGTGGAAGTTGTTTGTAAAGAGCAACCAAATTTAGAATTAAAACTTTGGCATAAGTGCACTCTAAAAACACTAAACAAGTTTCTCTTTATGCTTTTAGGGTAGCCGAGGAAACCCCTATAGTAATTACTGATTGTACATTCTAGTCTCAGTGGCATTTTTTTGTCATTTGTTGGACATCAATAAAATTACCTTTCTTTGCTTACTACAAATTAAAAATGTTAAACAACTATAGTTTGATATGAAGGCTCTGAAGGAAGGTATCCATGTGGTGGACCCTATTATTCTTTTCTCTTAAATAAGATAAATGACCACCAATGAATTCCTTCTCCAGAACTTAGTTCTCCTACAACTGTAGTCCTTCCTTTGAGAGAGTATATGTTTTCCTATTAAGTTGTCTGAACACATGAGAGGTTCTGATCATCTGGAACTACCTAGAGAGATCTTTCATCTGAGTAGCTAAGGGAGATAAGGAAGTATCCTGAATCTGACCTTGTGCATTCATCCAATTAACATCCAGTGTTGAGTGCCCAAAGACCTATAGATGACCAATATCATTGTCAAAGGAAGATGTTAATAAGGAAAATAGAGCCTTCAACTTCACCAAGTTATTTGTGTCTTTGTCCATGTTTTCCTTAGTTTGGAAATAGTGAGCGTAACAATAATAAAGCACAAACGCATGACTACAAATCTAATGAGAGTCTTGGCAAGCTATTCTACATGTAGTAAATTCTTTGTTTGTGTTTCACATGTATTGCTTTTAAGTTATCAAACTGTAGTGTTATCAAAGGACAATAGATACATGTGTTGATGATAATTATCACAATTGTAAGATATTCAACAATAAAAGTTTCAAACCATTTTTATGTGAATTGTGTTCATTTAGTCTCATTTGTGTTATTTTTTTCCATCAGATAGAGTCATCTTGGTCTTGTTTCTACAGTTTACCTCTTTCAGAATCTTGACAAAGATGGCTTATTTAAACTTCCATGCTCACATATATATAAATTTAATAGCCAATCAACTTATGATTTGTAGGATGGTATAATGAATCAGTTCTCTCTCAAGGAGGCCAACTAGTTATGTTAATGACAAGGTTATCATGCTTCAGCCAATGAGAAAGTTCAATATGCCATAGGGTTTAGATATGAGCCTTCCAAATGATAATAACCAAGTCTACATAGTTACTGTAGCTTTCACCAACATGAATATACTATAATTTTGCTGCAACAATGACCTTCAAGGAGGCCAAGAGATTGCGTAAAATGACCATAGAGTGCTAACTGTTGAGTAATCAAACCTTCCTATGCTCAGATTATCGATAGCCTTGGTTTAGGGATACCTCCAACATAACCATAATATGTCTCTTGGGATCAATATGATTATTCTTTAACTTTTCTCTTACGCAATCCCTTAGCCTTATTCCTACAACAAGTTAGATGATTCGATCCTTCAGGTAAGGCATCATAGTGACTTGATGATATTGCAAAAAATTTATATCTTCAAAATGAAATATCCTTCCAAAACTAGAGGCACTGATAGAGAGAATAGGTTCTCAACAATTGATACTAATCAATGATCATGGTGATCATGCTTATAATTTGACGGAGGAAATTTATATTCTGGGACCCTTCTGAAATATGTTTTTGTCTAGGATTTGGTACTCTTGATCGATGTCTAGGACTGCAACTTCTTAGGAAAGAATCGCGACTTCAAAAGTAATTATAGAATGAATACAAGCCTATACTTGTTATCTAAAGTATTCGACATATCTTAGATAGATATATCTTGCACTTGATCAGTTCTCTAGAGATGAGAATAGTATTTCAAGCAGAGATCTATAGAGGATTGACCTTACCTCTAGGGATCATAGAAAATATATTTCCATAAGCTTACAATGATGATACGTGTTAAGCTTGATGAGTAGGACTACTATAAAGTACAAGAACATACCTTGTTCTCTTCCAACGTTTTCTCACAATAGTTGAATATCTTTAGGATTGGTGCCCATGTTTACTGATTAGGGCTTGAATAAGGCCTTGACAAATAACCTAGATTTGAACTCTGACTTGATTTACCACAGAGAGATGGAGGTATCAATGAAATTCTTTAGTGATTGCAATCTCTTTAAGCTTGGGCTTGTCCTCACCTGAGCTTCGATAACCTGTTAATTTTCAGTTAACATGTTCTTTGTTTAGGTTAGATACTTCATTCAACCATATGCCCATTAATCCATCTACCAATCACATTAGACATTATATAATCGTAACTAAAAAAATAACATAAATCATAGATGAAAAAGACAAGCCAAGACAGAAAGACATGAGAATATGGCTCCAGCGAGGGAAAAACCCCAAGATGGGGAAAACCCTTGATCAAATCTTCTTATTATTATCATCAAATGTTCAATAGAGAAAGAGAGAGTAAAATCATATAAAATAACTTTCCAATGTGAAAATTAGGCATCGCTTGTCTTAGATCCATTCAATTCTATAATCTAGGCAGTTTGTTCATAGAGGATAAATCATATTGTTGTACAAGATTGGTCTAGTTAGGGCAACAATAGTCCATTACTTTCTAAGTTGAATGATACAAAAGTCCTCCTTTCTACCGTGACCTTCCTTATTTCACATGGTGTTCCCTTTGGCTGGCTTAAGGAGCTGGTTTATGACCACATTAAGGTCACCGTTAATATTATCTTTATGGTTCTGGATTAGGGCTTCTGACGCATGCTGCTCTAATCCTTGAATTCTGTAAATAGTGTGGCATTTTTCTTCTTACAAGGGCTATATTATTTGTAGTAGTCCTAGCCTATTTTTAAGTTTCCATGTCATCCTCAACAAGCACCTGAATACTATCATATAAGGTCAACGAATTTCTATTGTATTTCAGCTTCCTAGGCAAGTGATTCAAGGCCTGTGGTCAAGCTGTGAGAATATCTTCTAGCTGCAGCCAAACTACAAGAATAAGTCCCATACGAGACAAGCCACAACCCATATATAATATTTTCCTTAACCATAGCGAAGCACTGCTCCCAAACTCGGACCTGTTATGAAAAACCCCTAACCAAAATAGTCCCAACAATAACCAGAATTTATCCTCCTTAATATTTGCTACCACAGAGATATATTTTTCTTTTGATTGATGTGACCCAAATGAAAGAGAATTATCCTATATATATACAATTCAGTGGAGTTGAGTGGATGTGAATTTTGATCTTCTTAAGTCAACATATAGTTGAGGCCGACCTCAATAGTTTACATGAGAGAAACATAAATTCAAAATTCTGCTTCTACTTATCCAAATTTGATGATCTTTAGATTGATTTTGATCCTCTAGAAAAGAGGAATTCAATGCCACAATTAAATTCCCCAAAGGAGCTGTTCAAAGTGGAATTTGGCCCTAGTTTCCATTTTAAAAAAAAATAACCATCAATATTTTTTCTAGCATTTTGGGCTGAATTCACAATAGTATGCTAAAAAGTGTCATTTCAATGTCTAGAAAGTAGGATATTTAAATGTGAGATATATACTCTACATTGTTGGGTTATCTCCTTTTCAAATTTGAGTTTTTTTAGGCTAAATGTTAATTGTTTGAACTTTGAAGAAATTCCTGAATGGACTTCGTAAATACTCGAATGAATGGAGTTCCTACGGCAGTGGTACCATAAATTATGTTATTTCAAATATTTGACTTCCATATTTTCACAAAATACAATTTCCTCAATAAATACTTATATGTATAGATACTTATGTTTAGGATTATATGTGTTGGAGCGGTTCCTTTATGTTTTACTATAATCTTGTTGTTGACAAGCTTTAGCTGACTTTCTTCATCAACTGCTCATAGAATATGTAGAAGGAAACTATTGCCAAAATGTGGCAAAAATTAAATTTCTCCTAATTTCTTTATTTATTGTTCATGACAGGATAATCATGTTGTAGGAATGAGTTATCCTATACTTTGTTTCAATTTGTGGATTATTCTTTTCCTCCCATTATTTTACAAGAATGTAGATTTCATTTTCATGTTGATGGTTTTTTCATGTACCTTATCTAACCCCAAATACTGGTAATGGAGCGGATCTTGAGAAGTCGTCGTGGACATAGAATCTGTCAGAGGTTAATGTTACAATAACACTTCCACCTAGTACTTTAAAAAGTTTAATGGTCTATGACATAAAGAAGAGTTATTTAACAACAATGTCGAAAGGGAAACCTCATGTCTTAGTTGTAAGTCATTTATTTATGTTTCTTAGTTGTAATTCATCTATTTGATTTTGAGCTTTATCACATGAATTATTTCACTAATCCAATATGCATGGCCTATATTTCTCACCCGATGTTAGTTACTTGAAATGGTTGATATAAAATTCAATTCTAGGCCACTTTTATTTTAAGTCAGAGATTTTATTGATTAAAAGGATGTTCATATTTTGATTGGTTTACTTGGAGCTTGATTTAAAAAAGTTTTGTAAATTCCATGTGGCTGCTATGTTTTCAAGGTGAGCTCTTTGTACCAGTAAGGGCAATTATTCCTAGAACATAGGTATACAACAAGTGCATCTTTGGCCTTTGTTGTGTATCTGTTATGCTTTATATCATTGTTGGATGGTTATTGATTGATGTAAAATAGAGTATGGGAAGGTCCTACCAATTCTCTTGACAAAACAAAATCAAATGGAGTGGTAGAATTGTGTTTTAATAGGTGAGCCAAAAATCAACACTTGAAAGGTAGAACTCGATAATAATAAGCTATCTAATCTAGATCTAGAGACACAACAGACCATGGAAAAAAAAATGATGGTATTGACGAGTCTTCCCTGCAAATAAGCTCTAACTATTAGACCACTGCCCAAATTTCAGTTATCTACAATGACAATAGTGACTCTATCTTTATTTGTATGAAGGCGACTTTGGCCATTGTCCTATTTGATTCCTATGAATGGTTTAGCTTTTCAAACCCAAACTAGTTTGTTGTTAAACTAATTAAATCTTTGATGACAAACATATAGTTTTCAAAGCTCTTTTCTAAATCTCTTTTCTTGAGCAAATTTGTTTTTTTACTTGAGGTACTGTATATTGCTACTATGTGACATATGCTATGATATAATTTCCTGGATAAATAGACAAAAGTGTTGTACAAAATAATATTTTTTAAATCTAAAGAAACAAAATTTCCAAATACAAATTTTATTAATTAACAACATCTTTTAGAATTCTTAGCTAACTTATGATTATATTTCGGTAGGGGATTTTGTGTACGTTGATATTGTGTTGTTTCTTTGGTTTCTATCAGGTAAAAATGGTTAATAAGGAATGTGTTCTTGAGAAGCAGACACACATCTTATTCTACTATCGACATGGATATCCATGGTTTTTAGGCATGGCAACAAAAACGCATATGTCAGTGGGATCTCCAAAGTTCGCGTTGGATGAATTTAATACTAGTGATGATTTTTATTCCTTCTCAGATAAAGAATGTCACAAGACAAATTCAAATAAATGGAAGCAACTCAAGAATGAAGGTGAAGCTATTGCTTTCTTTCCAAGTCAATTTCTTTTATTTGTTGGTTGCTATCATGTTTTGAGTGTGGATTTGTGAAATTCCAAATTGCATGTTAGTTTGTGTAAAGGGGAAATATATATATATATATATATATATATATATATATATATATATATATAAATATATATATATATATATATATATAATCATATGTCATTCACGGTTTCCAAAGATGCATGTTATATTTGCACATAAGTTTAGATATCATTCAGATATCTAAACAGAAAACAACAACAACATCGAGATTTTTCTTTCACTCAACTTATAACATGTTGCATTTGTCTTCAGAGTTTCACTTCTAATTCAATATTCAACTGAACATATTGATTCTCTTATACATAATTATTTTTCCCTCCACCCTCTTTTCATAACTTCCATAACCATTAGGTAGGGACTTGCAGCTTCGATGTTTCTTTGCTTGTTTAGTAAAATATTTTCGAGACTTTAATTTATTGAAAGTTGTAGTATTTACAATTTATGAAGTTTCAAGGTCTAAGTTTTAAAAGTCTAATTATTTAAAGGGTGCTAGCTCAATGGAAGAGCACTTGCTTTATAAGTAGGAGGTTGGTGGTCCGATTCCATCGTGCCCTGACATCCATAGGGAATGATGACGATCAATTTTTGGTGATGGAGGCTCTTTTGACCATCACCAATGAGCCTTGCTGACATTTTTTGACCCTCACCAAAATATAAAATGGTGACAGTGAACGAATGCCACCATATATACGCATCAATCGTGATGACCCTCAAAGGTCTGTAACCATAAATCACTGTTGTTGATATGAAATGGTCACGGTTGCTGTCTGTCATTATAGTCATTATTCGTGATGGACCTTGAATGTCACAACAACACCTATACTTCTGGCAATGCGGCTTTTGGTGACAATCAGCGGACGTCACCATTATATATGTGGCAACAATGATGACCATGAAATATCCATCACAATAAATAGTTGTTGTTCATATGAAATGGTGACGGTCACTATCCGTCTTTGTAATCAATATTCATGACAGACCTTGAATGTCACCATAACACCTATATTTTTAGCGATGCCACCTTTGGTGACATTCAATTTTTGGTGGCGAAGGCTATGGTCTATCTCCATTTCTTATATGAAATGGTGACGTCCACTATCCGTCATTATTTGTGACAGACTTTTAATGTCACTACAACACCTATACTTTTGGCAATGCTACCTTTGGTGACATTCAATTTTTTGTAATGGAGGCTATGGTTTGTCACCATTGCTCATATGAAATGGTAACGGTCGCTATCCGTAATAATAAATCATTATTGGCAACAGACTTTGAATGTCACTACAACACCTATACTTTTGGCGACGCCACCTTGTTTTTGGTGACAAAGGCTCTTTTGACCATTACCAATGAGCTTATGGTGACATTTTTTGCCCCTCACCAATGTCCTTTTTTCTTGTAGTGGTAGTATTGCTAGATCCATACTAAGGAGCACGATACACTAAATTGGTGCATGACGATGATAGTGATGATGATCTCGATTGCATCTACAAGATAACTGCCCAAGAATAGGATTGGGTAAACTCGACTGTAGATGGTAGGATTTCATGGGAGTGAAAGCTCCTTCACTTCGGATTTAAATGAAGAGATAGAACAATGGCAGAATCAGCTGCACGAAGTAACATTGCTTAATTGCAACATGATGGTTAGATCACTGTGTTGCGTGACAACAGAGGCAAGGGATCTTCCTATGTATGATGGGTTGACAGTGGTGGATGAATTCCTGAACAAATTTGAAAGTGCAGTACCAAAACAACAACAATTCGATGCTCTGAAATGGGAACTGCACATGAGACCCGCAAGATGGTGGGGTACGCATCAGAGAAGTTTTGAACACTGGTGTAGATGCAAGAGGATGATGTGCCTATGATTTGGAAAACTTGAGCTTAGGACGAGAGCTGGTTACCAGGGCATAACAACTTGCACGCCCACCTTTCCCGATGGGTACAGACATATGCCATGCAGCCCGCACAAGCGCACATCACTCCAAGAATAGAGAATTGGAACAAAATACAGTAGCAAGAAAGGGGAAGCATGCCAAGGACTATCCACGAAGAAGAAATCGACAAGGTGTGCGAAGTGATGAACATGGTTCACTAGGTGAAACGCACTAAATGGGACCTGTGTACCAATGGTTCGATGGGCCTATAGGACCATGTGTAAAACCCTGACTGTGGAAACGATTCCAAGGTTTTGGAATAGAGTAGGGAACGTAATTTATGAAGAGAATGCAAAGAGGAATCCACACGTAATAGAATCTCCTGGTGTGATAGTGCGCAAAGCCCAGGATGAAGAAATCACACAGGTACGTGGAGTAGCACACATAATACTTCGAGAAGCCATTCAGCAAGGGAACCTTAGACTTCACAAACTGGAAAAAGACCAGGTACGACTAAGGAAGAAAAGCAGTTTGATGGACGCAAAGGTCAAGAGGCTGGAAAACGAGATCAAGAAAGCATGTCTTGTTGATAAACCAAGGATGGCAAGGCAAGGTGTGAATGATCATACCAATGAATTAGAAGACTATCGCCAAGAATTGATTAGTCTACTACCATGGCTAGGACCACATATCACCAAATGCAGTAATGAGGGGAACGCAGTGCATACAGTAGAGCACGCGGTGCCAACTGTCGCAAGGGAAATTGAGGATTTTCCGCAGACTATACTGGAAGGCAAGATGGAGCCTTGCACAGGAAGTTGACCACCTGGCTAGCTGTAGGAAGCACAGTCTCAGTGCTCCAGGCAGTTGAAAGGAAGTGCAAGACTATAAAAGAGTTTTCTTTGGAGCTACGCGATAAGGGAGGTGCGCATAGAGTCAGCATGTCACAAGGTTCGCGCCTATGCACGGAGGGATGTGCTGTCACACAGGTAGGCTGGGAAGTTACCATTCATGTCACTATTCATAACGCGATGTCCGGTTTGAGGCCAAATGGAGCGGGCGGTAGACATTTAAGACAATAGTTATAAGAAATATTTTGGAAAATCTGCTACCAAGAAAGCATTGATGACCTAGAATTGGGGGGAATGGTCGAATTTGAATTCAAAAGGTTCTATAAAACTCCAAGAGCCAGCCACAACACAACACTTGTTGAGTGCTGAGTGATATTTGAGCCCCTAAGTTCGTGAAATTCCGCATACACTATAGACAAGATGACAGATACTAGGGAAAGTTTCGGCTTTGAAGAAGGAACTCTTGGTGCGGCCGCGCTGACCCATATGGTACACGATGTTCCCGAAGGTACAGGGGTTGCGCTAGAAATCTCGAAATCACCTCAGACGCCGAGACTGAAAAAGATAAGAAAGCAATGGGACCAGTCAACATGTCCCCGAGGAATCCACGGTCCGATAAGCTATCAATGGAGGAAAAGGGAAAGACTATCACCATTGAGATAGATGAAGATGAGGAGGACTTACAAGATTTGATTTCCAAGGTAGAGGAAGAAGAAGACGTGGAGGCAAATATCCAACCGATGCGCTCTATAGCAAAATTTCCCGAGTATGTCCCTCCATTAAAAGGGAAAGCTAAGGTACCAATGGATCTGGATGCAACGAAGAGTGCACTCCAGAGCCCACTTCTCCCCGATGGAATTATCTTTGAGGGTCCGCTCCTAGGACGTGTGCCTACCCAGAAATTTGAAGACTGGGACCTCACGGATAGCGAGAAGATCCCACACTTAGATAAGGAGAGCCTAATGAAATAGGATATGGAGGGGCTGGTGATCACATTACAACCATGAGAATGGTTGTGCGGTCTACAGAAGGATGGGTTACCTCATCGCCTGTGGATACCACACTTTCACCATGCACCCATCGCCATTTTCGTCATCAAGCAGTTGCTTTTCTTGGTGCATGATGGGTACTTATGGTTGGAGGAGCCGATTCCCATCACGATGGCTCTCATCCACAGAATTTTTCGGCTTCCTTGTAAGGGAAACGACCCTACGACGATAGCAAGAAAAAGTGGTGATTTGGCTCTCGCGGAAGCCATGAACAAAAAATATAAGCTCTAGAAGAAAAAGAGGGGTTACTCCATCAGTAGTATTAAGGATAAAGAGGTGCACGTAGCCACCCAACTTCTGGCCAGTAAAGTAATGAGAAAATGTTGTGGCGATGAAGTACCAGTGCCAGTAGTTGCATTGGCCGAATAATGTGAAGAGGGGGTCCAGTTCAATTGGGTCGAGTTCCTCTGCAAAGAATTTTAGCTCAACGGCAAGGAGGCCTAGGAGCAGGGTAAGGCCTTCCACTATGCGTGGTTTCTCTTCTCCATCTTGCTGGTAGTGAGATAACTGCCAGAGGACAGTCAGTTCCCGAGCATTGAGCATGACTTACCAGAGGCCGTGAAGTACGCTTCACTCTAGGCAAGGACGCGATGCAGATTCATGATACAAAGATTTTCTGGGTGCTCATGGAGGTAAGCATTCGGATGTGGATTAATAGGAGGTCATGCCTATTCCTCATAGTGCACAACACTCTGCAGAGTTTTGCAGACTTCAAGGTGGACATGCACAATATTTACATCAGGGCACGAAAGGATCTGGTGTAGCAGTGGACAAAACTCCCATTCATAGCCATTGATGAAGTGATCTTTACAGTGTTAGAGACATGGCCTCCCGAGTGGCGCGCCCTGGATTTGGTGGAATTAGAGAAGACAATAGTGCAGAAAAGGAAGGAGGATGCCAAGGTGCATGTCACCCAACTGGCCAAGAAAGGCACAACGAAAAAGCAGTAGCTGAGGTCAGGGAAGTATGCCAAGCAGTAGCAAGGAACAAAAGAAGGCCTCTGAAGCAGTAGCAACAGTGCAGACAGCAGAGGCCACAATAGCGTAGGCAGAGGAGGGCCAAGAAGTGTTTGTGGGATAGGAGGCAATGGACACAAACCTTGCAGAAGAGTGCACAGACCAAGGAACCACTTCAACCCAACTCAATCGGCCACGCGTCCCAGAGAGATCGGGTCCACAGAAAAAGGTCAAGGCCTTGAAACTGGCCATCGACCCGATCACATTAACTAAAGGAGACCTCTACGACATCGGCGAGACAGTTCGCGATGTCACAGAGGAAGTGCTCCAAGAAGTTATGACAGGGAAGCAGACTGTGTTGGGGGCCCTAAGGGAATAGCTGCAGGAACTACAAGTGCGGCCCCCACAGGAAGGAACCTTATCCACCTACGTCGCAGCAGATACATCAACATCAACACAGATGCTACGTGCAAGGACGGCCAATACCATAGTGTTACCGGAAGGAGTGCTAATAGCAACAAATGAGATCGAAAGAGCTGCAGTTGGCGGGATGAAATGACATGGCCTCAATTTGGCTGCCCTTCTGCGAGAAACACTGTACCAATTGTAGGATGGAATAACAGTAGAACTTTGTGCCAAGGAGGGCCAAGCGATACAGGTTTTGAGTGAGCAAACGATAAACATCGAACAACTTAGCCTACAACACGATGAACTAGTATCACAGACTCAGTGGTTGGAACAAGTGGTAGACGATGCTTGCAAATGCGTCCCAGAGCTGGCTATCCAAAGAGGGTTGGAAGAAATTGGAGGTGTAGTACAAGACTGTACCAATATGTTGGAACAAGCATTTGCGGTCCTCACATATTTGCAGGAGGACCCCAACATACAGTGCCTAGAAACATAGGCACGTGAACTTTAAGTGCAATACAACAGTGTCCGAGGAACTTCGTAGATAGTAGTCCTCACTCAACAACTTGTGAAGATGTAGCAAGCTAAGGCACTGAAGGAACAGGTGGATGCAGCGCGACAGAAAGAAGCAGTTCTCAAAGCGCATGTCCAGTCGTGGATTGACGAGTCCTTCACCATCACGACAACTATCAAAGTCAAGCTTGCACATATGCAAGGGATGTACATGCTGAGGCAGGGATTTGATCCTAACAAAGAGTCTTTGGAAGAGCGCATGCAGCAGGTCCAACAAACTGTAGAGGAGTGCGATGCGGACCTCTGAGCAGTTCGGGACCAGTTGGAGGGACTCCATACCAAGATCACTGTGGAGACACAGTGACTCGGGGGCGAGTCACGATGTTTGTGTTGGGGGCCTGTTGGGCATGGAATCCCCCCACAACATGTTTTGGGGCTCAAAGCCCAAGTTTTGGTCAAATATGTTGTAAGACTCTGTGAATTGCGGGTGCGGAGTGTGAAATGTGCATTGAGTCATCGAGTTGTTCACCTTAAGTTTTGTAATGTAATGTAATGTCATGTCGAATTACCCATGGTACACAGACCATGGGATTGTATAAATAGAGTTAGGCTCTAAGTTGTAAAGATAATTAGAGATGGATAAAAATGAATGATCTAGTAGTGGATAGAGAAGAAGTCTAAGTATTTTGGGTTGTTGTAGTAGTAGAAAGAGGCTTTGTAGCCGAGTGCGAAGAGGCGTAGTAGAGTCCGCGTCTGAGTGCGTGGATCCCTATAGTTGAGTGCGCAGGGCGGAGTTGAGTGTGTAACCCAAGAAGAAGAATAGTAAAGAGAAGTTTGATTCCAAATACTGTGTATCTACTTTTATATTACTTTCTATGCATTTATACTGTTTTGTTTATCATGCACACTTATATGAATATTAAACATTGTTAAGTATAATTGGGATCATACAGATAAGTTAAGTAATTGGATAATATCAAGTTAATAGTAAGGAACTTAGGTAATAACACGGATCGTGCCTCGAACAGGACTGTGCGAAGGTAACATTGGAGGCTGTGAGGTACTGATAGGTGCACGTAGCAATGTGCGCGCAGGGTCAAACCGCGGACCACCCAAAAACCATCAGACATCTCTAGGGTGCGGAAACTTGGTTCTAGCACCCTCCCATACTACTTTAGGTGAGACCTTAGTCCGCCCTCCACGGACTGTCGCCGAAAGGGCCAGTAGTACCAGGATTGGTTTGGCTAAATCATCTCTGAACTTGGGTGAGGCCCCTACAAGCCAACAACTTATGATTTAATGTTGTGTTTATGTGTGAATCTCTATGTTTTACATTTTTGTATGAACGAAAGTCATAATATATGTTTACATGAAGAATATCTGAAAGCATGTTAAAATTATGAGACACTTAAGTTGATTTGGGTAAATACAGAAGTAGAAGTAGTCTGAGAAGCGCATAAGTAGTTGATTCACCTGTTTAAGGTCCATGAAAGAAAATCGTAGACCTTCACGAAGGTCTAAGGGTGATTAAGGGAAGTATATCGATAAGACCTAAAAGGCTTATTGATCTGCGTGAAGGGAGAATTAGGGCATAAAATGACATTACACTAATCTCTTGGTGTGGAAACTTGGTTCCAGCATCCCCAAATACTGATTCGGGTGACACTTCAGTCCGCACTCCGCGGGCTGATGCTGAAAGGGCCGATAGTGTAGGGATTGGTTTGACTAACTTAACGTTGAACCTGGGTCAGGACCCCCTAAGCCAACAATGAGAGGTGGTGCGGAGAATAGAGAAAAAGTCAGTGGTTAATTCAAATTAGATCTACAATGTGAAGCATGCAGCTGTTGAGAGTATCGAGAAGTACGGGGCCAGATTTATGGACAAAGGCTTCTCTTAGATAGAAGGAGTTGACTATGAGGAAATTTTTGCCCTAGTGGCAAGATATTCCTTAATCATAACCAATCTTTCATTAGTTGTGTTGATGGGGTGGAAGATCCATCACATGGATGTGAAGACTACCTTTGTGAGTGGAGTTGTTGAGGAAGAAATTTACATAGAGCAGCGAGAGGGATTTGAGACATATGATAGGGAGACACATGTGTGTAGACTGAGGAGAGCCTTGTATGGTATCAATTAGGGCCCCTGAGCATGATACACTCAGAGCGACACATATCTCAGTAGATCAGGCTTCACCAAAAGTGAAGCAAATCTCAGTCTTGATCACATTTTGGTAGATGGAAAGTTTCTTATCTTAGTATTGTATGTTGATGATTTGATACTTATAGGGGATGAGCAATTGATCCACTCTTGAAAAGAGGACCTTGCAAGAGAAATTGATATGAAATACATGGGCTAGATGCATTACTTCCTTAGGATGGAAGTATGGTAGGGTGATGGTGAGTTGTTTGTGAGTGAGGGGAAGTATTCCTTTGAAATACTTCAGATATTTCACATGGAGAAGTATAAGCATACGGACACACCTTGTCATGCGGAAAGAGTTATTTTTGCGGACAAACCTAACCTCCCTAGGAGTCTAAGACTCTCTAGTGACAAACAAACCAAACAAGAGCAATCCTTCTCTAAACATACATTATTCTATGAGAAACCAAATGTTTTCCGATATTACCTTAGGTCCAACGCTTGTTGTAGCAGTCCAGCCTTGCTGATCCAGATGAGCTCCTCCTTCACTTTAAGACCTGCATACACTAACAATCAAACGATTACATAACACCTGAATATTCCATAAAACAAAGCATATTCAACATATAGACCAAGGAGTATATGAAACAATTCATTAACAACAAATCAATTGAGAAGAATGGACTTATTTGTATTAAGGAAACAAAAAAGAAACCATTACAACCTGAGCCTTGGTGTTGTGCAAGTTCCTCCCAGGGTCCAGCAAGAGTTTTCCTCTACTTTGACAAGCTCACCCACTTCCAAATAAAACAAGAAAGGATGGTAATCTCTCCTCACAAGCTTACAATGGAAGTCCTAATTCCAGCAGCATCTACCCTTTGAAATGTTCAGCTTTCAACCTCCCCTCCTCTAGCCCAAGCCCTGTATTTATAGTGTTCTAGAGGAAGTTATTCAGTTCCAACATCAATGGGATACTCCCTCTTTTAGATGGGGT